>CAXITT010000503.1:214781-245700 GCA_964033795.1 Lymnaea stagnalis | reverse complement strand
CCCCCCCCCCCCGCCACACCAAGGATAAAACAAACAAGTTTTCAAAGTTTCAAAACTTATTTAGTCTCTAAATTAAGATAAAAGTTATTTTTCTGGTGGTTTGTGGTCAGTTTTTTTTAAATTTTAAATTTTTATCTTGTCTCAAATTTGTCTCAAATACGCAGCGTCATCAACCATTTGGGTATCATACTTCTGCCCTATAGCTCACTTAACATTCTGTTTTTCCATTATATAAAAACTATAAAAATTTATACTTAAATATTAAATTTATATACATTTTTTATTAAAAAAAAAATATATGCACTAACAGTTCTGTGATTTAATGAAAGACTTAACTAACAGCTTGTATATGATACATTTATACATTTATCATTTTAGGAAGCCCCGGCCCAACTGGACAACCTGGTCGCTCAGGACCAAGAGGAGACGCTGGACCACAGGGAGAGCAAGGCTTCCCTGGCCAAGGTGTAAGTTTTTATGTTAGGGAGTTGGAGAAACATTCCGTAGTGTAAGGTGTTGTGTTAGGGAGTTGAAGAGACCTTCCATAGTGTAAGTTGTTGTATTAAGAGTTGAAGAGACCTTCCATAGTGTAAGTTGTTGTATTAGGTGGGGATACCTATTAAAAATATAAATAATATTGTTTTATTAATTGTAGTTTTTTTCTTTAAAAACTAATATTTTTTGCGTGTGAATTATATGACAATGCAACAACAAAAAAATGATTAGTTGGTGCATTCTTCAACTTCAATGTCTTTAGTTGTATGGGATAGAATTCTGGTTATGTAATAAGCATTGTAGCTGTCGTAATAGATGTACAGCAACAGAATATCTATTAATATTAAAGAAGGAAAACAGACTTGGAAAAACAACTTATAATTGTTTACTTATTTCATTATATTACTTTTTTTACCATGGCAATATCTCTACAGGGCGCTCCCGGGTCTCCAGGAAAGAAGGGAGAATCAGGACTTGCTGGACCCAAGGTATGCTATAAATAAGGTTGGAGAGGGGTTGGGTGGGGGTGGGTTAGGTTTCCTAACATTTGAATAGCTCATCACAATGTAGAATAATTATAAACCTTTTGTTTCCATATTGTTTTACTTATCAGTTTTAAAAAATTTAAAAAAAAAGTAAAATAGTTAAATTTAAAATGAGTGATAAATGGGCTAATTTACAAGGAAAATTATTCACATTTTTATTAAACTTAAAAAAAATGATTTTTCCATCTAAGGGAGAACAAGGTGAAGCTGGTGCAGCTGGCGAGCCTGGACGGGCAGGAAGAACTGTAAGTGATTTTGGTGGACTGCATGAGCTTAAACCAGTGGCATGTGCTTATTACGTGTTCATTTCACCTTGTCAATCATTTTCACATTGGTCTTAATTTAAACCTCGCCATTATATATAATATGACTTTATAATAACTTAGCTAATTATTTTAGTGTTAATCTAATAATAGTACTATAATATTCTTGTAGACTGCTGGGCTATGTAAAAAGTGCTAAGAAACAACACATTTTCAAATGATAATTTTTTTTCCCTCTGCCAAATTTTCCATTGATGTCTAAGGAAAAAAAAATTTAAAAATAAATGAAAATGAACTTACCTGTGAGGCTGTGAGGAGTTTGAGGAAAAACATTTAAATTAAGAAGATCATAAAATTTATGGATAATTTTAATTTTTGAATATTTTATTATTAAATTTATGCCATCATCCACACTGTGCAGAAACAGTGTTTATCAGACTGAGAGCATGAGCTTGACGTGTTGTTTCTCATAGTCTAACATTTTGTGCTCAATTTGTTTGAAGGGTGATGCTGGGATCCCAGGTAGACGTGGAGCCAACGGAGATCAAGGTATTCCGGGCATCCCCGGTGACTCTGGCCCAGAAGGCAGACCTGGATCTCAAGGGTTACCCGGCTCACAAGGCGCGAGTGGACCCCCTGGACCCCAGGGGCGTGCAGGAACTAAGGTATGAGAACAGTCTCCTTCTTTTATTTTGAACTCAACCATCTGACCTCTTCTTCAAAGAAGAAAAGAAGAAAAAATGAGATCAGTTACTTTAATGAATAATGAATATTGCAGTTACGTGTTTGTTACATGATAAAATTTAACAACTCTAAAATATTGTTCATTTCGGTTCTTTAATATCATCTCCAAGAACAACCAAAAAAAAGAAAGTGTGTCGTTCAGAACAATTGAAATTACATAATTTAATGTTTTTAAAATGAGCAACAATGTATATTATTTATTAGTATTATGAGATATTAAACTTTCACTCCTTAATGTGTATTTTTTAAAAATATAATTCTTTTTGATAAAAGTTAATGAGCCACTAAAATAACCTGCTTGTAGATCAGCTTCAGGCTTATTTAAATATAAATCAATTTTCAGGGATCATTTGGAGATACTGGCCGACCCGGGCGTCCCGGCAGCAATGGAGCCCCTGGCCCAGCTGGCATACCTGGTGGCAAAGGACCAAGAGGAGATGATGGTGTTCCTGTAAGTGACCTCAAATTTTTACTAAATCACTGTTTGTTCAACTGAGCATTGACATTTTCTTTGATTTAACCCACGAACTGTGTCGGGCGAAAAAATCTGCCAATATTCTCGTTCTGTACTGTGGCGGCAGATGAAATTGGCCGATTAAAAAAACGGTTTAAAAACAACTTCCAACCCAATATTTAACCGGAATCCTAGCAACTTCATTTTATTAATAATTAAATCAGCTTCCGGGTCAAGCTGTTTCTTGATAACTTAAGAATAAGTAATTTTTAATCGGAATTTTATAAGGCTGTTTTTTTTTAAGCTAAAATCGCCGAAGCTATGGCTGGGCCTTTAGTACGAGAACGGATAGAAATATTTTTTAGAGCTTTTTATGAGAGGATTTAAGTGATACTGATGATGATTTTAACATTCCCCATGATGTTCTCTGTTCGGATTCTAATTCTCGTGAATCTGATACTAGTCTTAGTGATACTTAAGTAGGCCTACTGTTAGACTTTGAGCCAGGCCCGGAGGTTGAACAAGGACTGACTGAATTTTAACTAAAAATTATAGATCAGAACTAATAAATTTTATAGTTAAACAACCCAAATCAGTTCCACAGTTCCTTTTTAAATTTTCACTAGTCAATAATAACTATTTTGCCTGAGATTTTATATGGTGTACTTGGTTTCACCCAGTTTCTTTTATAAATTACCTAAAATTACTAAAATTGCTTGCAGTGGTTTAATTGTAATCAAAACCGTAGCAGATTATACATTTTCTAAAAGATAAATGAATTGGCTACATCTAGATTAGTGTTTTAAATGAATCTATAAAAATTAATGATGTTATGAGCACTTGAAAGCTAGAAATTTTGTTGATCTTTTTTTCCTTGAACACTTCAAAGATCAAGGACACTGAGCAAAATTTTTGTTCGGGGTGGGCGATATAGCCAACTTTTTCCCCATCCATTTACCTTTCTAAAAATATATACTTATTGGGATCTTGTATCAATATTTCTATGTCATTTAATGCAATTTCAAAAGCCATTCAAAAAGCTCTGAGAAGCTGCCACACCACGGAATAATGCATTCCAGAGTTCGTGGGTTAAAAAATACAGTTTTCATATCACCAGTGACTATAGTTGCTCCAACATGTAGTACTAGACATTTTAAATCATTATGTCCAGTAGCGTGACTTGACAATGAGTTGCATTTATTTTGAAAATTGAGTCACTTGTAAAACTATTTTGAGATGAGATCTTCAAACATAAAACTTCCCAAAAGTACCTAAATCTCTGGGTGGGAAAAAAAAGGTTCTTAAAATGTATTCTTAACAGGGCGCTGAAGGACCTCTGGGACCACCCGGACCTCAAGGTCAACGTGGTGACCCTGGTATCCCAGGTGTAAATGGTGAGACTGGACCACCTGGCCAAGCTGGACCCAATGGACCACGAGGTTCTCCTGGACGCAATGGTGAGAGTTGTAGCTTGTAGGACCCAATACTAATTGGATTCCTTGATAGATGCATGGCAGTTACAGATGGAATATAGATAGCAGTTAGTGCAAGAAAAGGTATGAGTTACTAATGGATTTGACATGCCAGTTCCTTGTATTTTTCAGTAACGGTACATAATTTGGAGGAATTTGATTTATGAAAACTATTTTTGAAATTTTTTAGGTGTTGATGGTTATCCTGGCAAACAAGGTGATATCGGACCACCTGGCCCACAAGGCCCAGCTGGAGAACCTGGCTCAGTTGTAAGTCAACAAAACACAAATAACCATATTTATTATCTAAAACTGTGATGTGAAAATTCATTATACCTCAGTAAGAAACCGATTTAAATTTAAGCTATGCCAAAATAATATCCTGTCCTATATTTTTCAAAGTTTGTGGATGTTTGAATCTTTGTGTGGATCATTTTGGGGTTCATCCTATGATTGTTTTTTTTTATTGTCCCTGTTTAAGGGTGCTCCTGGCAGCCCGGGAACCCCCGGACTTCAAGGACGCACCGGAGAGAAAGGCCCAGATGGTGAGGGCGGTCCTCCAGGCCAGCCAGGTAACCCAGGTCTCCAAGGCCCAGCTGGACCATCTGGCAGCTCTGGAGGCTCAGGAGAAAGGGGACCACGTGTAAGTCAGTCATTTTAAGATATATGTCTCTGTGAACTATTTACATTGACTTATACTTAGGGTTTTTTGTCAAATAATTCGAACTTTGCTTTAAAAAATAATAATTCATGATCTGTTATTTTCTTCTGGGTGTAAATAAAATTGTAAATCTTAAGACTGAATAAAGTTTCAAGAAAGTCCTTGATGGGGATTCACATAGGAATTTATGTTTGCATGCTGTCTTACTAAGCTATTTAATTATTAAAATTTTGTTAACTATATTATAAAGATGTTATTGAACTGCTCAAGATATTCACAACAATAACATTTCTATTTAAAAAGGTATTTGCACCCTTATGCCTAATTATATTTTTATAATTAACAATTTCTGTTGGTTTTATCACAATTTCTGTCTAATAATTTTTAATAATATATTTACTGTATTTAAAAAAAAAATTTTTCTCCAGGGTGAGAATGGACCCGAAGGACCTAGAGGACCAACTGGACCAGCTGGAGCTCCCGTAAGCCTTGTTTTATTTCATGATTTGATTGACTTGATAAAGACTCTTTTTATAATTCATATTAAACTCAAATTAAAAAATCAAAATTATACAGTGAAAGCAAAGTAATAGAATTAAATAGTAGTCCCACAAAAACAAAAATGTAACAGAAGTGTTTGTCTTTCATCAGTATTGAAAGGCTTAAAATAACATGCCCACAATTTTTTTATATAAAGGGACCGCAAGGACCCCAGGGACCTCTCGGACCCGATGGTGAAATCGGAGACAATGGTGACAAAGGTGATCCTGGCTGGCCTGGTATGCCTGGACTTCCAGGACCTGAGGTAAAAAATATATCACATCTGCCTGTCAGACACAATCACTTTACCTGGAATTTAACATTGGCACTGGGAGTTTTTGTTTTAAAGAGAAACTTTGACCTGAAACCCTGGTATGGAAAAAAGGAATTTAAAAAATAATCTTTTGCTTTTAAAAAAAAATAATTTGTACGGTTGTCTCAAATGGTTCTTTGAAATAAATAATCCTTCCAGATTAAGTTTTGGTCCCCCTATTGATTATTTCATTAATGATGTTTTATGGTTCGATCTGTTCGGTTAGGCTGTTGTACTCTGTCCAGTCTGCAACTCTAGCTCCTCATTGTACGCACAGGTTCAAGTAAACACTTTCTGCCTCCAACCAATAAAAAATTCTAATTGCAATTTCAGGGATCCAGTGGAGAACCAGGCTCAAAAGGACCCCCTGGACCACCTGGCCCAAGGGTAAGATGGCCATTCACTGTCATACAAATTTAACTATTTGACCGGAAGTTGATAATTATTTCAAAATTAAAAATATGTTTTTGAAAAAAATTCATCAACAAAAAGAAAAAGAATATGATTATGTCAGTACTCAAAATTATAAACAGGAACGTAAAATCACTTGCAGCTCTCCACAGGTTAATGCACTAGGATTATTTTTTTCAACCAGGGACAAGATGGAAGCAGGGGTCCCGTAGGACCTGATGGTGAAGCTGGCACTGAAGGACCACCTGGACCATCTGGACCCAGGGGCCCCGCAGGTGAAGATGGCAGACGGGTAAGTCTCCGTTAATTCCTCTCAATATTTAACATGGAATACCCATGATGAGAAATATTTTTATCTACCTTGAAATGATCAGCTGAAACTGAAAGCATTTTGGGGTGGGTGGGGTGGGGGAAATTACTGATTGGAAAGTGCTCATTATATTCTGTGTTGCTACCCCCGAGAGTGCTAGTGAAACCCAAATAAAATTTAAGAATGACAGGAGTTGCAGTGTAATTTTGAATTAAAATTATTATTTTTTTGTTCTAACTTCAGGGACCTCAAGGAGAAGCTGGCCGTCCTGGCCCACCTGTAAGTTGCTAGTAATAGCCAGTGTGTGGGTGGTTGGGGTGGGGGGTGGGTGCTGCATCTTGCAGGTTAGGTAGAAGGAAATGAAACAAGGTATGAGAAAGCCTAACGGAAAAGAAAAAAAAAAAGATGCAACAAAATAACGGACGTGTTGGCAAGAAGCACTCTTCAGGAAACAAACAAGTAAAACAAATATACAAATAAACACTTGACTGCTCTGCTGTGTCCTAGAGGACAGCATGAGGAATGCTTTTTAGCTGATATGCTGTGTCTTAAGAGGACAGCATGAGGAATGCGGTAAGTTGTTACTGTAGTTTATGAACCATGATGTTACCAAGGCTGCTGATAAATCAATTTGTTGCAGGAAGTTAATAATTCATAAAAAATATATTATTTTAAATCAGAAAATATTAAACCCAGTTAAATAGACTTAGCTGCATACATTTATTGACTCTGTCCCCAGGGACCACCAGGTCAGTCCGTATATGCTGCTGCCTTGTCCTCCTGGACTTCAGGATCCAAAGCTGGTGACCCATATCAGGTAAGTTGATGTTTGTGAATTAGCATAAGAACATGAAGTTTTTTCATTGTTTGATAGTCTATGATTTATTAGTAGAAGTTAAGGCAGATGACAACTCAAAGAACTAATTTCCTTCATGGCAAAATTTGGAGCTGTCTCTGTGTTCATGGATCTAAAAGAAATAGAATGTTAGTCAACTAACTCACTGTTCAAAATAAAGGATTTCACAAAGTTAATAAATACACTTTATAAAAGAAATCAATAAACGACAAATGAAAATGTAAACACAAAGCACATAAGGCTTTACACTCTGTCAGAATTGCAAGCAATGAAAGATACCGGAAAGCCTGTTATAATTTATTCAATAACTGAACTCCCACCTAAAACTTGCATGTCCATCGCAGGGAGATGCCCCCACTGAGGAAGGCCGCAACACCATTGAAGCCCTCAAACAAGTTACAGAGGAGATCAAGAAACTCAGGAGACCAACAGGAGAGAAAACTTCTCCGGGCAGAACATGCCGAGAGTTGGCCGCATCAGCTGGCGAGGAGAAACCCAGGAATGGTAGGATCTCTTAATGTGGCCTGCTGGGCATGTAAAACATATCTTTAACTCTCCATAGATTTCAGTTCTTTTTTTTTTTTGAAATGTTTTCTTACATCTGTCTTTTTATATTGTAATACTAATATACATGGTCGATTTCTATTAAACTGTTTTTGTGATTTTTCGGAAAAAGGTTGTGTTTAGTCTCTTAATAAAATATAGCAAAGAATCTTTGTTGTGCTGCCATTGATTGGGTATAAATGACAATCTCTTTGTTCTGCAAAGGTCTCTACTGGATTGATCCCAATGGTGGAGGTGTTTCTGACGCTATTCAAGTTTTCTGCAGGTTTAACTATGAGGTCTTGGATGACACACAGACCTGCCTGGTCCCTGCCACTTCCAAGGTAAAAAAACAAAAAATTTTCCTGGAATATTGTAATTAGTATTGGCTGTTAGTTTTATCAGTACATTTCCGTAGGCAGCAGTTGTTATTTTTACATACTGGTAACTGAGTTAACGGTAATATATTTCCATATATGATGGTTAAAAAACCACTGGCCAGTTTATTATGTCGCTATATTTTTCCACACAAAAAAATGTATCTGTTTAAGCTACAATTAGAATGTCAATGAGTAAACAACTGTTGGTTGAAATTAATATCTATAACTGAAAGTAATTTGTTGAACAGTTCTTTGTTTTTTTCTTTCCCTATACAGTTTGAGAATAGGCAATGGTTCACAAGCAGACCCAGTGGCAATGATGAGTATGCCCTATTTGCTGACAGCTTTGCAGACTCCGAGGTCAATACACTTACAGTTTAGACACACAGCCAATGTTCTTATATTTTTTTAAAAAAATTAACCAAATTTGAGCTTTGAAAGAAGAGCTGAGGAAAATTATTTTTGATATGCAAACAAATACATTGATATTGATTATTTCTATTAACCTACTTGTTTTGAAGATTTCCTCATCAACTGAAAAACACCATAAAAAAATTATAATAATTGTGATATAATTTTCATGACAGTTTTTGGAAAGAGTATTTACCTATCTCAGATTCCTTCATGTTTAAAATAAAATGTGAATGTTTTTTTTTTTTTCAGTTCTCTTACCAGACCCACAAGTCTCAGGTGAAATTCCTGCAATATTTGACCAAGAAAGCCAGGCAGAGGATCACCATCCACTGCAAGAATGTGGTGGCCGTCTTTGACAGCAGCAACAACACCTGGGACAATGCCATGAAGCTGGTCAGCTTCGATGAGGAAGATGTGACCGTTGGAGGCAAGAAGACCTTCAAGTATAAAGTCATTGAGGATAACTGCAGAGTGAGTATGAGACCAATTGGGGTCACACCACTGACACATACTGGTTTAAACACATTACCTACCAAGGATTTTATAGTGACTTGTTTAGGCTCTCACTTTCACGACCCCCATGGGTTGTGCACTTCTCTCTCATAGAGCACTTCACGCTCACTTGGTACTTCACACTCACATGTTACTTCACAATCATAGAGTACTTCACGCTGATGAGCACCTCTCATTGTAATATAAGAGCTTGTTACCAATACCAAATTCAAAAGTTTGAGCTATTTAAAGTTTGAGACATTATTTCAAATTCTTTTCTAATACAGGAGAGGACCGGCCAGTGGAGCAGCACAGTTGTTGAGGTCAGAGGTAAAGACCAACAGCTGAAGAGAATACCTATCCTTGACATAGGTTTGAAAGATGTGGCTGGCAGCGAGCAAGAGTTTGGCATTGAAATAGGACAAGCCTGCTTCAGCAGCTGAGTTGACAACTGAAAGAGTTAGACAGTGAATGTTTTTTTATATCATGAACACAAATATCAATCATGTTGCCGTTTTTTTTTTCTTCATATCCTTTTTTTTAAAAAAAAACCCATTAAAAATTAATTTTTATTTTTCTGTCATTAAAAAGTTTATTAACATTTGTTCCATTTGATCTTTGATGTTTTCTAATGTTATCACTGTCCTTGGGTGTGATGAATGTTTTAAATGCTCCTAGGTCCTTCTCAACGTTTGGTGTTCCTAGGTTCTTTAAACATTCGTTTCACCTAGGTCATTTAACAGGAATGCATCTAGGTCGTTACGATGTTCTCAGCCACAAGTGCATTTTTGACATTAATAAATATAAAAAATTGAACAAAAATGTTCTTTCGGACATTCATTAATCAACAACTGGAAAACCCTTGTATCACCAAACTATGAATAATGTGTATTCATTGTTATACTTTTTTTTAATTAAAAATGTTATTTGATCTTTTGAAATCAATTTGGCAGGCGTTTAAAAAATAATTTCTGAATTATTCAGTGCCAAATTATTTTTATCAATCCGAGACAATCTTGAAAAGGCAACAGTATTAAAAAATAAAAGAATTCTGGTCCCAATAATTACCGAGATCGGGCCATTAAGAAAATTTGATCTTATTTTGCTTTTTCTTCTCTCTGACAATGTGTACTTCATATATTTCAAATAACAGAGCAGTGGTGACTATGTTGAGTATATTTATGAACCCTGATGGCGGGAGCAGGAAAACGTCTGGTAACAGACGTCAAAACAAAATGTTTCAAGGAAGGGGAGAAAATGGATTCCAATTGCAAAGACTGAATTATATACTACAGAGAATCATATAGCATTCATCAACCAAAGTTAGAACTATCACTTTTTTGAAGAACAAAATAAAAGGCAGCGAGTTGAATAAAATAACTTGAATTGAGAACATTTCCACTACATTGAAGATTACACATTAATTGTGTGGGTAATCAGTCTTAGTCATTGGAATTTGTTTTCCCCAGACATCGGCCAAACAGCCTACTTCACTATATCAGTATATGGTTCCTACAACTCATTTGAATCAAAAGGCAAGTCGTTTGACATGGGAGTGTCATGGAAATGAGTTCCGTGTACAGAAAATTACCGTAACATGTTAAAATAAATACCATCCATGATGCCGAGGCGGAGGTCTGCTGACATCATCCAACAGTGAGGTAGAGTTGACCATGTCGATCTTCTCAGATCTGAGCCTGCTGTTTCCTTTCACAAGATACAAGCCATGTTTACAAATGAGCAGAGACTGTTGGTTTTTTGAGACTAGATAATTAGGACAGTCTGATAGTATTTAATATGCATTAGTTTTGATGCGTTGTTTTTTTTTTTTTTTTAAACGATGAATGAATGGGTTAATGGGGGAATGACTTTCGCTCATCATTTATCGAATTCCTTTTTTTTTTTTTTTTTAAATTTTCATTTGACATATTAACATGTTGGTATGTGATGAATCTTTGGTCAATGCTTTTTGTGTAAATATATACATTTGGAGGGAAAATCTTGATTGTTCCACTCATCCCCCACCAACAATTCCTAATTTTGTCAGTATCTCTTCAGAGTCATGTTTATCTACTTTTTGTATTGGAACTTTTAAAAAGAAAAATCCGTCCAGATGTCTGCCATAATTCGTCCATTTTTTTTGCCATTTTAAGTTTCTTTAACTTAGCATTCATGCAGTAATAAATCTCAAAACTCCCCCCCAAAAAGGTGTTTTGTTCTTATTGGTTTAGTTAAATATTAATGTTGGATTTACTTTTATTCTTTCTCCTAGTGGTGGGTCTTTCTCATAGTGGTGGTGCATGGTCCAAAAAAGTTTGTTTTTCTTGGCTATCATATTTGTGCCCCACATTATAAATGACGCTACAGACAGTAATTTTGTGTGAGTTTAAATTATTCGCCAACCTACGTCTTGCGACTTCTGTCCACACAAATGCTGCATGTGGAAGGTTATGGGATAAGGGATGAGCGCTGAGAGCTAATCTTGCCCCTCCCTCTGAGTCAGTTTGGGTTAAGGGTTAAGGTACAATTTCCGGAAAATGACAGTTGTGCATGTTTTTTTCCTTTTTTTTGGTTTTAAGGCACATTCCCGAATCTGTTGACGTAGGCCAATAATGTTAAAAGCTGACGTAGACTGAATTGCATCTGTTATATTTCTGTACAAGAAATATTGGTTATTTATTTGTTTTTATTGATTTATATTGATTTAATTTGTTTAGGCCTAATTATATCTTTGAAAATCATAGATGTCATCTGGATTGGTAGTTTTCTATGTAAAACTTTAAAGGAATTGGCAGCTTTGGCTTGACCCGCCAATTGTGTGACCCCCCCCCCCCCCAATTGACCACCTCTGAACCGTAGACACAGTCACACAATAATACTAATGGTACCATTATCAATCTGAATCTTTTTAATTTGTTTAGGCCTAATTATATCTTTGAAAATCATAGATGTCATCTGGATTGGTAGTTTTCTATGTAAAACTTTAAAGGAATTGGCAGCTTTGGCTTGACCCGCCATTTGTGTGACCCCCCCCCCCCAATTGACCACCTCTGAACCGTAGACACAGTCACACAATAATACTAATGGTACCATTATCAATCTGAATCTGAGGCAGTGAGAGTTTAAAGACTAAAGAGTTAAGGATAAATTATAACGACAAATTCAATTTAAAATAAATAAAAACTGTAGAAACCAATAAAATATTAGGCCTATAGTGAGGAGTTAAAGGAAGTCGCAAAGACATAGATATACGTTTACGCTAAGCCCAATCTCAATGTGTGGCCTATAATGAAACTAAGTTTAGTTAAAAAATTTTTTTAAAAAAGGCTGAAGACCAGCGGTGAAGAAAGGAGGCCAAAATATTTGATAAAACAACCTTTGCCCCACAAGGTCAATACCTCCTAGTGATAGTCCTTTCGTCTTGTCTGTATTTCTATTGTTCTGAGAACTACTAGCATGGCGAGTGAGTATTTTGACAATGATGTGTTTCAGTGGTATTTCTTGTCAATGGGAGGCTATTAAAACTTCAGACTGCATTAACTGTAACTGTAAAAAAGATATATATCTTTAGTGGTGCCATTAAATCTTAGATCCGTCTGTGCTATGTTTGTTTGGGTCGGCCGACAAACAGTCGAGTCGGTTAGACTTTGTTCACTGCCACTAAGTACTGAACTTGAAATCTAGCCCCTCCATGCTAAAAAAATAAATGAGATTTCACCTATACACGGAGTAGTCTTTAAAAAAAAAAACTTTACTTAATGAATTTAAAGTTCTCAGATGAATAAACGCTGTTTATTGTTCATAAGCACTGCCAAGGCGCCCAAGCCCAAGCCAAGGTGATCGGGTTCAATAATGAGAATACCATCGCCGTTTAACAACATTACAAGCCCTCAACCCCTGGGGCTGGGGCTAAGCAGCCCCCATTGCGGGGACTAATGGGTTTATTTATCCCGTAGAGAATTGTTGCACATGTTCTTTCATTCATTTTGCAGATTAATCTTTTTTAAGATTATTAAATTAAAACAGAGAGTAGGGCATCCATAAATTGTGATAAATGATATTGAATAGCCGACTTTTGACATCGTCACACAGAATTTGTCACAGAATTTAGACACCCTCATGACAGATTGACCCAAATTTGTGACCCCCTCACGCCCCAAACCTTAAAAAGAGAGGAATCATTTTATGGTAGACCCTGAAAAGTATGGATTAAATATAACAAAGGCATAGGCGTGGTCTGAGTAGGGGGTATTAAAAGACTGCTTGTTTGGAAGCAGGGGAGTGTGGGATAGAGTGATGGGAGGAAGTCAAAGTTAAATGGTGCAATGAAATGATAGAAAGAAGTCTAAGTGTAAAGAGATAAACTTCATTTTCAACCAGATTTATGGTCTGGACAAAAGCATCGTGATTAAAAACAGAAATGACCATTAAAACAGGAAATAGATTCTGACTATTAAATATAAACGTAAAAAAAAAAGGGGGGGGGGATCCTACAATGAAACTCAAAGTGGTTCGTTGAACCAACATGCAACATTCACACAGCCTTAGCTAGGGCCACTGCCCACAAATGTTGAGTAATTAAAATGGCTCTGAATATTGGATGATGTAAAAGACAGATTTGACTCTCCTTTGAGCCTGCATTTATTCAATTTTTATACTTGCAAGAGCTGAATATTATATCATAGGCCCTACCACAAGGTTGGCATCAGAACTTTATCAGGTAATAGTTATGTAGGTCCAAGGCTACTCATCTTCCAAAGGGTGGGTGCGCTTCAGACCTATTCAGTTGTGGTGAACCATAAGAAATGAGTTTTTTTGCTAGGCCAAAGTTTTGGGGATCCCAAAGTGGAGTCGTTTTTGGATACTGTTTACAACTTGATCAAAGATGATGCTCTAAAGAAAGGGACCTCCAGGAATGAACCAGTGATAGAGTTCAAGCAACCAAATGAATTGCAGGTACACAAAAAAGTGTTGCATTATCTATTTTAATATTTATTTGAATTTAGAGTGGTCAAACATTTTGAATTCCTCACCAAACTATGCAGTTGAGATCAATTTAATGTCATTTATAAAAATAGCCAAAAGTATCACTTGCTAGCAGCAAAGGACCAAGATTTCTAAACAATAAAAAAAAAAAAATCAAACAAGTTCTTAAATGAATTTTAAAATGTTCATTACCTCTGCAATTACTCTTGGTAAATTCACCTCAGAAGTTTCACTCTTTTTAAATGACAGATGTGGTGGTTTAAAATATTCTTTTTTTCAGGCTTTGATTAACTTTGAAATTAAATCGACACCATCAGATCATCAAGAGCTGTTGGCAGAAATAAAAAAGATTCTAAAGTACAGCATAAAATCAGGTACATTGGGTGAATTTTTATTCTTTAATTAAAAAAGTATTATAAATATTAGAAGTAAAATTCACCTAGAATAAGAAGTTGTTAAAAAAAAATTTTTAAGCTCATCTTTACACATATCACTCTGCTTTGAGACATGAGTAAACACATAAAAGCCCACACGATCTCAGCTTGAAATAATATGAGAATATAAGGATCATTAATTTTTAGAATATGCTATTAATTATTGTTTTCTGTCTGATTTTCCTTTCAACCCAGGTCACCCCCACTTCCACAATATGCTGTATGCTGGTCTAGATCCTTATTCACAAGCTGGGTCTTGGGTGACAGATGCTGTCAACAACAATATGTAAGTTAATCATCATAGACATTTGGGTAAATAAGGAGTGCTTTATCCCCCAACAGCAACATTTTTAACTGCTCTGTTACATAATACATCAAAATCAAAATAGAGATTGATATATTGGGAGTTGGCAAGTAAATTTTAAATTTTTTTTTAAACAATCATGGTTTATTCTATTATGATCATGCAAAAGAATAAATATTTTTTGCCCTGAAATTTATAATAAAATATAGATTCTTTTGTTGTTCAATGGTTAGTATTTTATTTTTCCTTTTTAATCATTACACTTTCACATTTAAACGTGGCCTCGGTGACATAAAAAAAAAGTTTAAAATAGCTTAGCTTCATTATGTTAATATAATTTTTTTTTGTGGATTAAATACAACCCTATCATCTTTCATAACATTACTTCCCATTTGTTCGGCAGATTCTCATGCCTTTCAATTGCACATTGATTAATTCTCACTGATTTATAGCTTAGACATCTATAAACACACAGGATAGTCATGGTGTGGCCCAGTTTATAATTTGTAATGACTGTAAAAGTTTAATTCAGAACACGGCTTCTTCATGTATTCTGCTATTTATTCTGATACCTTGCCTTGATGAAACCTTTTAGCCTGTGTCATGTGTTGTTCATCTACAGGTGTTGTGCATTAATGCACTTGGGTCTAGAGCAGGAAGTAGGCAGCTTAGTCAGCAAATAGTTTATTGCATTAACATTTTTTTGTAAGCTCACTGCTCTCAGCTAGCCAACGCCTTTGAACATGCGGCTAAACAATAAATGAATCACTGATTCCTTCCCCTCACCCCTCCCCCCCCCCCTTTCATTGTTTTGCCCTACAGTAACACCCAGGATGATTTCAGGGCCCCTTTATATTTTATGTTTACCATACAATTTTTAGCTCCAACGCCTTTGAACATGCGGCTAAACAATAAATGAATCACTGATTCCTTCCCCTCCCCTCTCCCCCCCCCCCCTTTCATTGTTTTGCCCTACAGTAACACCCAGGATGATTTCAGGGCCCCTTTATATTTTATGTTTACCATACAATTTTTAGCTCTTTTTAAATAAATTCTTAGAATTTAAGAATTTCCCAAATAGCATCGAATAGAAGCAGTTAACTGCTGGTTATATCTAGACTTATTTCTACCTTTATTGCTAAGCTAGAATGTTTTATCCATCCAATTAATTTTTTCCAACAGGATGCCTTTGCCTAACATCTCAGGTTTAAGGCTTGTACAACAAGCATAAAGTAACATTTTTTCCAACAATGTTGTTGCTGTTGTTTTTTTGTTTTTGTTTCAAAACCGTGTAACTCCTAAAATATATGGAATAGTTGTATTATTATTTTTTCTGTGTGATCATTCTTAAATATTTCTTGATTCATTTCAGTCATACATATGAGGTGTGCCCAGTTTTTATCTTGATGGAGAAGTACATATTCCAGAAGCTTTTAGCAATGGTAGGCTTTGATACTGGAGACGGATTATTTTGTCCTGGTGGGTAATTTTATGACCATTTTTTTTCATAGCCCCCCCCCCCCCCTTTTTTTTTTTTTTTTTTTTCTTTTTTTTTTTCTTTTTTTTTTTTTTTTTTTTTTTTTTTTTTTTTTTTTTTTCTTTTGTTTTTTTTTTTTACTTTTTTTTTATTGTCCCCCCCCCCCCTTTTTTTTTTTTTTTTTTAAATGCATGCTGTCATTCATTTGTGGACGGAGGATGAACCAAGTTTCAGTTCAGAGCTTACTCACAATAAATATTTGACAGTACCTTCTAAGACTGGCTCCTCAAGTTTCAATTTAGAGCTTACTCACAATAAATATTTAACAGCATCTTCTAGCCTGGCTCCTGCAAGGTTGAGAGAAGGTAAATAAATGATTAAGAGTTTTGTTTCATGTTGTGTTTCTGCATTCTCAACTTCTGATATAATCAATCTGACTTCTAGAAGGTACTGAAAGGTCATATGGATCACAACTGGCATGCCCCTTCACCAGGTGGCAGCACTTGACACATTTTTTTGTGTTTTGGTTTTCTTATTCATCTGGCATGTTGATACATTGTCTGCAAATAAAAATGTGTCTTGAATTCCTTAGCTAATTCTCTGGGGAGGGTGGGGGAGAGAAAGAGGGGGTGATTTCCATTTTTATAATGTTGTTGATTCAACTGTTATAGGGTCTTTAGTGTGGTGGGCTGATGATTCACAGACTTTCTTAGAACAGGTTCTTTATTTAAAAATCAACATCACTTCCCCATGGCCTTTAAGCCCCCCCCCCCCCGTAATGGCAGATTTTTGCAAGCCAACTCTTTCTTAGTTTTATAAATGTTTTATTTTCAGGTGGCTCTGCATCCAACTGTTTGGCCTTGCATCTTGCCAGGTTTAAAAGATGTCCACAGATAAAGAAAGAAGGCCAGTATAACCTACCTAGACTTCGATGTTACATTTCTGAAGATGTAAAACATTCTTTTCATTCTTCTTACACTTAAAATGAGCAACACGATGCTACTTTTACTCAATCAATCCCACATCATGTTTGTTACATATTTTATACTCATAACAATTTGTGGGCTATTAAACATCAATAACTGAGTTAACATCAACATTTCTATGCAGTAATTTATTTTTCAATTTTCAATTTGACCAGGGGCATTACTCACTAAAGAAAGCTGGGAGCTATCTTGGATTTGGAGAAAACAACATTGTGCCCGTTAAAACAGATGACATTGGCAGAATGTGTGCACAGGAATTGGAAAAAGTTATTTTGGAGGATTTGGAAAAGGTGATTCTTTTATAACCTGTTAGTGGTAGTTATATGTGTCCTTTCAGTACAAGTCATATGTATTATACATTAATCATGAAATGACTCACTTAAAAACTGGTAGAAAAACACAGATGTCTACTTTAAAAAAAAACAACAACATATTTTATTTCATTTTTTGAAGAGCTTTGTTCCCTTGTTTGTAATGGCCACCAGTGGTTCTACTGTTCTGGGATCATTTGACCCATTGCCTGAGCTGCGTGAAGTATGCAAGAGGTATAAAGTTTGGTTGCACTGTGATGTAAGTGGCTCCTTTTATTAATTTTTTTTAAATTTATGTTTTTCATAATTGATTGCTTATTTTTTAATGTATGAAACTATTATTTATGAATTTGATTTTCCAGTGAAAGGTTAATTATTTAGCATAATTGACAATATTATATTATGAAATTTTCTTGTGGGCCAGATTGTTATATTTTCTTATATTTGCAAAATATAACAATCTGGCCCACAAGATAAATTATGAGATATTACTAGTTAAAAATATTATATTTCCAAGGAAATTAATAAATTTGTGTAATGTACATTTGGTTTTGTCTAAAGGCGTGCTTAGGTGCAGGAACTCTTCTTTCCAAGAAATACAAGTACTTACTAAATGGAGTAGAGAAGTTAGAATTTTTTTTTTGTATAGTCTCAGTTTTACATATGTCTTCTGTTTGAGAAGCATGTAGAAAATTGACTACGAAAAGTTTACTTTTTAAAAATATTTTGTAAAAATTTTACATCTTTAGATAAATTTATTGTATAATATTTTTTTTTCTCCATTTTCCGCTGCAACAGTTGCAACTCTTTGTCTTGGAACTTCCATAAAATGAGTGGAGTCCCCATGCAATGTTCTGTCCTTTTGATAAATGACAAGGTCAGATTAAAATTTTTTTTATTGGTTTAAAAAACCCCCCAAAAAACAGAAAAGCTTTTTAATATTTTTGGAAAACAAATATCTTTATATAATCCATGATCTGTCTGTCCTATTGACTGTGTATAATCCATGATCGGTCTGTCCTATATGACTATATAATCCATGATCTGCCTGTCCTATCTGATACAGCATTCATTAAAGCTGCATGCCAAATGTGTACAAATATAAGTGCGCGCTTCTATAAATTACAATGAGGATGAGAAGGCTTGGGGTGAAGGGGAAGAGAGGATGAATTTAAATATCACATGATTTCTACACTTACTATTCTCTTAAATAAGAACTTTTTGTTGTTGTTGACCTGATTCTCATTTTGAGAATTTATAATGGTTTTATTTGTGTCTCAAAAAATAGTTTAAAAAGTCAGACCTTAAAGAGTTTTAAAGTTGATAGAATTCTAAATTGTTCCAGGAATTGATGCAAGAGGCAAACAGCTGTAGTGCAGATTACCTGTTTCAGCCTGACAAACACTATGATACAACATTTGATACAGGTGCATTTAGCTTATGTTTAGTGCCACAGGCAGTGGTCGTTTGCTTATAAGTACCCAGACTAACCTGGCCATGCCCCGTGGGCCTTTATCTCAGTAAGTTGATAAGTACGTCTGCAATGCATGTGAATGTACCCAGACTAACCTGGCCATGCCCGTGGGCATTTATCTCAGTAAGTTGATAAGTACGTCTGCAATGCATGTGAATGTACCCAGACTAACCTGGCCATGCCCGTGGGCCTTTATCTCAGTAAGTTGATAAGTACGTCTGCAATGCATGTGAATGTACCCAGACTAACCTGGCCATGCCCCGTGGGCCTTTATCTCAGTAAGTTGATAAGTACGTCTGCAATGCATGTGAATGTTTTTAATGATTAATGACAGCTTACATTCTTTTTATTACTTGGGAAAAGGGGATAAGACAGTGCAGTGTGGCCGAAAAGTAGATGTTATGAAGCTGTGGACCATGTGGAAAGCTCTTGGTGATGACGGAATGGAAGCAAGGATAGACAAGGCTTTTGATAATTCCAGGTGACAAGGTTTTTTGATAATTTCATGGGACAAGGCTTTTGATAATTCCAGGTGACAAATCTTTTGATAATTAATTCCAGGCAACAAGGCTTGTGATAACTAATTTCAGGTACAAAGGCTTTTGATAATTCCAGGTGGACATTAATTAGTTGTTTTCTTTCCCTTTCATTTGGAGAGTAATAGCTTAGTATTTTCGTCTCATTTCACAAGGATCTATCTATTGGTTATAAATTGTTGACATTAAGCTTAAGGTTGACATTGAGAATTATCTAGCCTGATTTTCTTCCCAAGTCCCATCAAAATTTTTTGCATCATAGTAAAATATATTTAAAAAAAATTTCATTCTCTAGATATCTGTTGAAAAAATTGAATGTCACTCCAGGATTTCGGCTCGTCTTACCTGAAGTAAGTCATTTAATTACATTGAATGCATCTCTCTCATTTTCAAGTAAAAAATTGTTTCCCATCTAAAACATAAGGCTGATGATATTAAACATATTTTTTTCCCTCCAGTTTCAGTGTACAAATATTTGCTTCTGGTACATTCCAGCATCACTGCGTGGCTTGACAGAATCTCCAGATTGGTGGAAAGAATTACATAAGGTTGGTGGGAAGAATTTGTGTTGGCCACTATAAGTTCAGTGGAGAAACGTTGGAAGGACACACTTTTCTTGATTTTTAGTTTCAGGACTATCTGATTACTTTTGAGGAGTCAAAATTTTAGTTTAGTTAAAATAATTATTTTAAAAAAACTGACACCTTGTTGATTGCATCCCACAGGTGGCCCCGAAGCTGAAAGCCAGAATGGTCAGTGCGGGGACAATGATGATTGGTTATCAGCCCTTAAGCAGTAAAGGTCTGGTCAACTTTTTCCGTGTTGTTGTTCACAACCCAGCATGTGACCACTCTGACATGGACTTTGTCATCTCCGAGATGGAAAGGCTGGGCCGGGATTTATAAGAGAACTATATCTAACTCGGAAGATTTATTTTGTAAAGTATGACTTTGATGGTACAGCAACTGAGAATTTTTTCTACGTGAAGCAGAGACAGCTATTATTGTGTGTGTGGTGAGGTGAAGTTGGTTCAGCTCAAAAGGTGTCAGTGGCACAGGTAAAAAGCAAACAACAAGCCCTTCTAAAACATATATGTGAAGACATTTTTTAGATGTTAACTGTAAAAGAATTTTCTTAGCCACATTTGAAAAAACATAATATTTACGTCCCCACATTTAAAAAAAAAAAAAAAAAGGAGAAACAAAACATATTATTTTTAAAAGAATTTTGTTTTTAATTTATTTATTTTTTTAAGGCAGTGGTGACTGATGTCTGTAAGATGTTGCATCATCAGTAATAATTTTTTTTAACCCTTGTGTTTCTTTTTAACTTTGAAATATGAGCATCATTAATCACATTTTTAAAATAGAAAAAAAAAATTATAAGAAAACAATTGAATCCATGTAACCACTAAAACCTAATTGGCCAGTCGTTCCAAAAAGAATAATAATAAAAGTACAAATGACTATACAAAGCAAGAAAGCATCAGTTATTTTAAGCATACGCCCCGGTTAAATGTGTCGGGTTTTTATCTCAGCCACTCTCATTGCCTTGCAAACCGTGTGGGCGAGGTTTGCATTTAGAATGAGCGTGTTGTTAATGAGCTGGTTGCAAAGATTGATGGTACTCTGCTGTTCAAGATCTCTGTTGGCAGCGAATTTAGGTTGGACCGGCATAGTTAAAAAGACGTGAATTATACTATAACAGAAATCTAGAGGCAACGGGGTGAACTGGGTTGGTGAATCTAGCAGCTTCAATAAGAAACTCAACACATTTATGTAGCTTACCTTAAAACAAAGGGCTCTCGCCTCTACATATGATGGTCTAAGCTAGCTACCAGTTTTTTTTCACAAAACAAAACATTTTAGAGCTAATTTAAAAAAGAAATTAAAAAAAGACTTGTGCAATTGAAAGATGCAGTACAGATCACATTCAAACCTTCTTTCACTCCATAATTTGCTGCAAACATCATATTAGGTCATTAATTTATTTGAAAGGTTTTACTGAAAATATACAATTTTTATACATATATTCAAAAAAAATTTTAACAATCGAACTGGGCATTTCTCTTATAATTTCATTGCAACGCCCGGTTTATCTTAAAGTCATTTTTCAAAATGGAAAAACCTTCGGTATTGAAAAGAAAACCCAACTTGGATGGATATAAAATTCAAGGTGTTAAACCAGATTTTCTTCTCCAAAATTTGACTACATAAAATATAAATTTTATATTTTCAGTAAAAATTTGGCATAGCAGGCATAGGATGAACAATAATAGTAATAATATAATAACATTTAGTTAACAAGACTTTGTTAATGATAAGTAACAATGTCATGAAAGAAAAAAATGCTGAGATAATGGACGGATTGTGATAAGGCACTTAATAACAGGAGAAAGTTAAGTTGCTTCCATTGATAAAACTCATCGGTAAATTATGCAGAACATGTTTTTAAAAAACACTTAGAGGGAAATTTTAAGATGTTTAATTTTTTTTTTTTCACTCTCTAAGTATGTTAGTTGGAATTTTCAATGTTAAAACAATAACATGGTTCATCATGATACACATCCAGATGTCTGCCAGAACTAGATGCTTTGATTTTAAAAAAAAATAAATGAAAATTATGACTGAATGAAACTAGGATGAAAAAAAAATCTTAAAAAAACAACAACCTGACAATTGGAAATAGTGTAATTTAGCTAAAGCAAGCATTTCCAACTTGTATACCGAACTGCTGGTTCTCTCTGCCGATATCAAACAGGAGGATGTCGGTGAGTGGAAGGACATCAGTCTTGTTGGTTCTAATGCTGAAGGTGGCTGTGTGCCACTGGTTGTCTTTGTGCTGGAAGTGGACAAGAGAAATGTTCAATAATGCTTCACATGGAAATGTTTAGGTTAATTCTCATTTCTTTGTACCTTAGCAATTCAATTATCTATAGGAAATAATGCTTCTTATAAGTGACAAGGTTTTGAATAGTTTAACCTAAAAAATCTTTAACTGTTTGGTAATTCTCTAACTAAAACATAAAAACCTTTCTTAATCATTCAGTCTCAGTTTAGATGAATGGGAAGATGGTGGCAAAGACTTTAATAAAAAGATTTTTCCTCTTGATTAACTATTAGACTATGCTAATATATCGTCCTTTTTCTTCCTTATTGAAATTAAGTGCCACTGCAAGAACTCAACATAGGCCAACATTAAAACAGAAAACTCTGCTTCATCTATTATGCAATGGTTTCCAAAATGAACTTAGCCAGGGCTATTTTCTGTCTCAAGGCGATATTCTGACATTCGTTCCGTCACAACATGTGATACTTACGCAGTCATCAAAGACATCAATAAAGGTGGATCTCTTGAATCTTCCCTCGGATGAGTCGATCTCCTCACCGCTGCTGGTGATGAATCTGGTTCCATAGGGGCTGGTGTTGAGACAGCTGTAGGTCACAGTTTGACGAGCACCAGAGGACAGAAGTTGCAGGTACTTCAGCTGCTGGGACTCAGCCTTGTAAATGAACTGTAGGTGGGGGAAACGGAGTGGGGGTGAGAAATAAAAATTAGCCAACAGAGAAAGAAATTATATTAAGATTACTAAAATTATAATAAAATGTAATCTCTCAGTATGGTACTTATAAATGAAATTATTCATACATTTTTTTTCAGTATATTTATTTTAAATGGTTACTTACTTCCTTTCCATTGTTGACCTCCTCCATGAAATATTGACCTTCCCTTGTGCTCTTGGTCCATCTCTCTTGTCCGAACTAATAAGACAAAATGTGGTACGTAATGAAACAAGCCTTCGATTTTTCTTTTAAGATCGTGAAATTTTATAAGCTAAGACACTTAAAACTGAGGCATAGTAACAAATTTTTCCAAAACAATTCTGATACAAAATAATCTGTCATAAAAATATTAAAATCACCCTCATTTAACTGCAAATAGCTCTGCAAGTTTTAATAATTTTATCACAACTTATTTTACATAGCCTAACTAAACTAAGGTTAAAATATTTGATCTTAATATTTTTTTCTGATATTGGAATTCTATTAGTTAGCTGATGTTGGAAAAAAAAAGGATAATTAGGTGATTAACTCATTATTAAGATGCCTATTCACACAAAGGTGCTCACATTGTTATTGCTGGCATCAACACAGCTCTCCTCTGTCTCAAAGTTGCAGTACACAAGGATGGCATCAAGAGCTGAGCCTTCATTGGGATCGATCCAGTATTCACCTAATTTTGTTTTAGAGGAATAAATTGGGGTTTTAAAATGTAGCCTAGTGACAATTATTTAATTGTTTTAGTAATGTACACATGACACATGATAATAACAAAATGATTGCAACAGCATTCCCTTAGGTTAGTTAAAAAGGTGAAGATAATCATACTTTTAAAATGCTGTATTTTACATAGAAAATGACGGGCAGGACATTCCCATTACCTTTTGAGTTTACATTGCTACCCAGTTTTTGTAAAAGAACTTTTGATAATAAAAATGTTTATTTTTTTTTATAATGTTACTTATTAACCAAAAGAGAATCCTTGCCGTGGATATGGATATGCCAAATACAGTTATCATTAGAATACAGTGCAGAAACATATATTTTTTAATATATAGGATTATAGCTTCAACTTATTATAGAGTCTATTTGACAGACATGTCAATGGACTGGAGACATATAATAATATGGAAACACTAAACCAGTGTTCCCCAAATGGTGGACCAGCACCAGTCTGCAAGCCTTCATTGCCGGTCCGTGGAATATAATCAAAAAGATTGGGCCAAAAGATTCTCGACCAATTCGTCCAACTTCAAAGTTTGGGAACCGCTGCACTAAATGATCATGTGATGTAAGCACTCACCACTTTGGAAGTCAGGGTTGTTTCTGATGATCTCCCTGCAAGTCTGACCAGGTGATGTCCTCTTGCCGGTTGGCTTGTAGACACGGTTGAGGGCCTCTCTAGCAAAGTTCAGACCTTCGTAGCCACCCTCAGTATCCTGAAATGAAAATGAGAACTCCATCAGAAAAGTGTGTTTTAAATTACATTCAGTTGGGTAACACCTTTTATCATTATTATTAGTCATGAAAGAGTGTTTGGTAAATATAATAATAAGGAGAGCTGAAGCAATTACTAACTTCCAATGGAATTTAACAAAAACATATTTTAAACATTTCTCTTCCGTGTAACATGCCATGTCCAAGATTGGAAGAAAAGTAAATAAATTAAACTTAAACCTTAAATTAATTCGACTCAAATTGACCCAAGACTTTGGAGATGCATCCATGCAGGATATATTTTAAACATAATGTATGCACCTTAATTTTCAAATACCGGTGTAGTGTATAAAAAGATTTTAAAATCTTATGCAACAAACGAAAAAACAACAACAAGTACCTCGATGGGCTGGTCGTATTGATATGGATCGTTTCCTTTGTTGGCGAAGTTGGCACCGGGGCCTGGATACACTGGAGCATATCCCTGAGGAAGTACGGGAATAAGATTAATTATCCAAAAAGAAACACGACCAACAAACAAAATTCTGACATCTGCTCAGACTTCGAATCTTGTGCAAAAGCACAAAGAAATGGTATTCAGATTTGGAGTTGTCGAGGCATGCAATTATTATAAGATCTCAGCAGACACGTTTAAAGGTAGTATGTATAGAGACTTACTGGTGGGCCAGGTGGTCCTGGAGGTCCAGGTGGTCCTTGGGGTCCCTGAAATACAAAGAAAAAAAAATGCAGGTATCACATTTTCACAAGAAATTTTTATTATTTGACCATTTTTTTTCAATCTATTTAAATAAAAATTGTGCACGAATCTAGAAATTCCATACCATTTTTTGCAATTAGACAATTTGGTGTACTTTGCAAAAATTCTCCAGACTATCCATCCATAATTAATTTTGTGAAGAGCTGAGTTCCCAGTTTATAATTTTTTTTAAAAATGTCTTTCAATTTATCCAAGCTTATCTCACTGTACAGGATTCATGGTAAATATTTTCTGTTTATCGTCTATTCCATCTAAAGCTCCATCATAATTTATAACACCCCAACGCCAAAAAAAATAATTTAAAAAAAAAAAAATATTTGTTGAACACACAAGTCAGATTTAGTCAGCAATAATAGATTAAAGAACTTACAGAAGGTCCATCATCTCCAGAAGGTCCACGGAGGCCCTAGGTGGAAATAAAATAAAATTGCAGAGTAGAATTATGATTATGAAAAAATGAAATTGACAATTTCATATTTATTAAAAAAACAACAAAAACAAAACAAATTAAATTTAACTACATAACTACCTTAATCGTTATATGTTTACAATAACTGATAACTACCTACCTCCGGGACATGTGTACAATAACTACCTACCTCCGGGACATGTTTACAATAACTACCTATACTGGTACATGATTTTAATAACTACCTATCCCTGTACATGTTTACAATAACTACCTACCCCTGTACATGTTTACAATAACTACTTACACTGTATATGTTTACAATAACTACTTACACTGTACATGTTTACACTAACTACCCATACCGGTACATGTTTTAAATGCCGGTAGGCCTACATGCTCACAACTACCTATCCCTGTACATGTTTACACTAACTACCCGTACCGGTACATGTTTTAAATGCCGGTAGGCCTACATGCTCACAACTACCTATCCCTGTACATGTTTACACTAACTACCCATACCGGTACATGTTTTAAATGCCGGTAGGCCTACATGCTCACAACTACCTATCCCTGTACATGTTTACACTAACTACCCGTACCGGTACATGTTTTAAATGCCGGTAGTTGCCTACATGCTCACAACTGCCTATCCCTGTACATGTTTACACTAACTACCCGTACCGGTACATGTTTTAAATGCCGGTAGGCCTACATGCTCACAACTACCTATCCCTGTACATGTTTACACTAACTACCCGTACCGGTACATGTTTTAAATGCCGGTAGGCCTACATGCTCACAACTGCCTATCCCTGTACATGTTTACACTAACTACCCGTACCGGTACTTGTTTTAAATGCCGGTAGTTGCCTACATGCTCACAACTGCCTATCCCTGTACATGTTTACACTAACTACCCGTACCGGTACATGTTTTAAATGCCGGTAGTTGCCTACATGCTCACAACTACCTATCCCTGTACATGTTTACACTAACTACCCGTACCGGTACATGTTTTAAATGCCGGTAGTTGCCTACATGCTCACAACTGCCTATCCCTGTACATGTTTACACTAACTACCCGTACCGGTACATGTTTTAAATGCCGGTAGTTGCCTACATGCTCACAACTACCTATCCCTGTACATGTTTACACTAACTACCCGTACCGGTACATGTTTTAAATGCCGGTAGTTGCCTACATGCTCACAACTGCCTATCCCTGTACATGTTTACACTAACTACCCGTAACGGTACATGTTTTAAATGCCGGTAGTTGCCTACATGCTCACAACTACCTATCCCTGTACATGTTTACACTAACTACCCGTAACGGTACATGTTTTAAATGCCGGTAGTTGCCTACATGCTCACAACTGCCTATCCCTGTACATGTTTACACTAACTACCCGTACCGGTACATGTTTTAAATGCCGGTAGTTGCCTACATGCTCACAACTACCTATCCCTGTACATGTTTACACTAACTACCCGTACCGGTACATGTTTTAAATGCCGGTAGTTGCCTACATGCTCACAACTGCCTAGCCCGCACACGCTTTTATTAACTCCCTTTACCGGTACTTGTTTACAATGAATACCTATGCCGGCACTTTTGTTGTTGTCAGACTATGGATAGTACAATAAATGTTCATCCTAGTGGTATATAACAACTGCATCTGCTACCAAACCGAAAACTGTGACAGGCAAACTTACGGGGCCGCCGGGGCGTCCAGCGGGTCCAGATTCTCCATTCCTACCAGGCAGACCTCTTTGTCCAGAAGATCCCTGTAGTAACCAACAAAAACGCATACAGTCAAAATCTTCATATTTTTTTTTATATCAATGACGTGCAAAATGATGCTGTTAGGGAAGACCACTCTAAACCAGGGCTGCCACACCTTGGGAATTTCCCCAAGATCTTGGGAATTTACTACCCCATTCAGGACAAAAACTCACTTAAAAAAAAAAAATTCCAAGATTTTTAAAAATTAACTCATATATTATATATTTTCATAATCTTGGGAAATATTCTGACAAAATCTTGGGAATTTTTAAAAAATTGAGTGGTAGCCCTGCTCTAAACGTGATCAGAAGTAACCCGCATCCATTCACGGTAACAACTTACGGATGGCCCGGGGGGTCCAGGGGGGCCGGGAAGTCCAGGCTCTCCGTTTCCACCCTGAGGTCCGGGTGCCCCTTGACCTCCGGGTCGTCCAGGCCAGCCTTTGTCTCCCTTGGCTCCGTTCTTGCCACGGCGTCCAGCATCTCCGGCGGGCCCAGCAGATCCCTGGGAAATGATCAGACAGAAATGTCGTTGTCAACACATCTCACACATTAGTAGACTCACAACATAGCACACACCTTGGCAATAGCAAATAGTATTTTTTCTACAGCGCAGACTTTATAGGATTTGGAAATTGATCATATAATTTATTTTATGATATTTTTTGGTCTCTAAGAATGTTTAGCCGAAACCCCAGCAGGTTTCTATTTATTTGTTTGACGCAATCAAGTTGTTCTTTTTCTTCATTTGAAAAAATTGAACAGCCCTTAACAAAGTTTCTCATATAAATCCTTATTTGTAAAAAAAAATTTAAAAAATCCTTTATATGATGTAATACCGAGCAATGGGGGATGAGCATACACATTTGACACAACATAAGTAACGCACTTTAGAAAAACCCCCAATAGTGCCCAACCAGGCTCGCAACAGCATTTCCCCCCCCACCCCCCCGCGCCCATGAACTATATTAATATTCTAATGTTACACCCGCTTTCACACCGAGATTTATTTCACCAACTATTTCTATAAAACAAACGAAAATATTACGCACCAAACAGACTTGCGACATTTGTTAAGAATCTCATTGAGCGCAGTTATCGGGAATTTTATTTCGTGAAATCATTGGCATTTTGGTAGCGTTAAAACTGATTTTAAGGGGTTTGGGGTGTTCGGCAAAGATTCTATGCGCCAAGTTTCAGCTCGACAGGATGACGGGAAGTGGGTCAATTAACCATCCCCAAAAAATTATGCCTTAAATTATCACACGAAAAAACATCGAATCGAATCACGTATTCTAAAAAAAAAATATGTTCTTTACTATAATAACAAAATGATAAAATATCTCTTACTTGTGGTCCTGGTGGCCCATTGTTGCCAGCTTGTCCTCCGGGTCCACGCTCACCCTGGAAAATAGAAAGAAAAAAAACAAAACACTTCACTATACACAAGGAGGTAATACGTTTTTTCAGTGATACATTATTTTCTGGCTTTAACCAGTAATCTATACTCAACATTTACATGAGTAATTATCTTTAGTAACTTGAGTACTTTGTAATGCATCTCTCCACTCACATTCAAGATAGCAACAACATGATGGCATATTCATTAAAACCCCATCGTTTTCCTTGATGGGAGATTATTATTATTTATTTTGTTTTTGGTTACAAAGCGAGCGCCTGTGAATCCTGTGTTTTTACCTTTAAACCATGTCCGGCACACATGGCGCAGGGGTTTGACTACCCTTTAAACCATGTCCGGCACACATGGCGCAGGGGTTTGACTACCCTTTAAACCATGTCCGGCACACATGGCGCAGGGGTTTGACTACCCTTTAAACCATGTCCGGCACACATGACGCAGGGGTTTGACTACCCTTTAAACCATGTCCGGCACACATGACGCAGGGGTTTGACTACCCTTTAAACCATGTCCGGCACACATGACGCAGGGGTTTGACTACCTAATACTCCGATCATGCGACTCACCCTTTCTCCTCTTTCGCCCTGTGGTCCGGGTGGTCCGTTGGATCCTTGAGGTCCGGGTGCTCCGTTAACGCCCTGTGGTCCAGATGGGCCGGCGGGGCCCCGCGTTCCCTTATCACCGCTTCTGCCCTGACCGCCTGGAGCACCATCATTACCACGCTCTCCCTAGACAATAAAAGGACGCAGTTTTAATAAGTGAAATAATATTTATAAACCTAATACTTTTTGGGGGGGGGGTGGGGGTGGGGTGGGGGTGGGGCGGTGGTGGGAGGGGGGGAAGGAGGGCCTTGAAGGTAAAATAAACGTAATACAGCTTACTGAATGCATATGGCCACATATCTATGGTTAAAAAATTTATGTTAAAGTAAAGTTGAATAGATGGGACAGGAGGATTTCGTCTTTAAAGGTTACCATCGGGAAATTCAATAGTAGACATCCGTTTTTTTTTATGATTGCCATGAAAGAGAAACAAAATGTCCTACTGAGAGCTACCAGTCGATATTAGTTTAGTAACTTTGGATATGATAAAGACTTACGGGGTTGCCGGGTTCTCCGGGGTACCCAGCGGGTCCGGATGGGCCTGGGGGTCCAGGGGGCCCTTGCTGACCATCTTTTCCATCTCTTCCGGGGGCTCCAACATCTCCCTGTATTGATCAGATTAAAAATAGATCAAATATCACGCGGTGTAGTTAAGACCTAAGATGAGCACAAACAAAAAACGGGAATATCCTTTCATCTATTAATAGCTCAATAATTGTTAGCTTTTTAGTGGTTACTTTGTTTTTGAAACTGCCAAATGCAATTGGTTATTTCATCTTCAAGTTGAAGTCTTTATCTCCAATCCAACCCCCAAAAATTTAAACAACTTTTTACATTAGAGGCTACGTTTTTTTCTATTCTTCGCATGCTCTGTCACATTCCTCTTGCAGTATTATCGGATACTACATTGCAACTAAGTGTTATTTAAAAAAAAAAAAAAAATCTATTTTTACTGTTGTTTATTCGCTGATGAAGGCTTCTTGCTGACAAGTTTGTTGTTTAGTTGTGTCCCTTCCCCAGGTTTTCCCCATACTTCATTTCGCCCATTTCATTAAGTTTTCTGTTAAAGTATTTTCTTGCAACTTCCTCACAATTAATTACCCTTCGTGAGACGTTATGAATCGTAACCATTACATTAAAAAAAAATAATTCTTTGACTTCTTGCCCCAAGAACTCTTAAAAATTAATGTTCCATAAGTCGTTCACTTCACGTTCCACAACTTTTTTTCAAATATCGGCTTATACCACTCCCTCTTCATGTCCCATAACTCTGTCAGTTCATGCCCCATAACTCTATCATTTCATGTCCAATAACTCTATCATTTCATGCCCCATATCTCTAGCCTTTCATGTTCCACAACTCTATCAGTTCATGTCCCACAACTCCCATAACTCTATCATTTCATGTCCCATAACTCTGCCATTTCATGTCCCATAACTCTGCCATTTCATGTCCCATAACTCTGCCAGTTCATGCCCCCCCCCCCCCAAAAAAAAAAAAAAAAAACAAAAAAAACTCCA
>CAXITT010000503.1:192699-208557 GCA_964033795.1 Lymnaea stagnalis | reverse complement strand
TTTTATTTTTGTTTTTTTTTTGAGAGTTGTTTTTTTTTTTTTGGTTGTGTGTTTGTTTGTTATTATTTTCATCTCATCCGTCCACATCATTTCAAATCTAAACCAGGTTATTTACAAATCTCTTTGACGCCACCGGGTGAAGCAATATTAAAGGATTATCTGTGGCCTTTTAGGTTAAAAAAAAAAATTAGAATGAAACATTCTTCAAGTGGTCCATATTATTTTTTGGGATCTTGTATTAGATGGTGTGATATGTTACTTATGAGAAACTCAACTACTCACGCTGTCTCCTTGTTGGCCGGGATCTCCTGAAGCACCTCTGGCACCGGGGTCACCCTGTTTGAGAAAATTAACACAAACACAAATTAATTTCATACGCCATGATAGCCCCCCCCCCCAACCCTCATATAAATAAAGATAAAGGATAATCAATTAGTTTTAATTCATATTTTAAAATATATTTAAATCAACTGATTATTCTTGATTTACAACAAGTGGAAAAAAGGGGGGGGGGAGGAAGGAATCACCTTAAGCGGTTAAATTTTTTTATAAAACTAATTGAAAATTCCTCTGCTACAATAGTAAAGACGAACAACAACAAAACAAGAGCTCAAAACTTGAGGATATTCCTCAAAGAGATACGCCTCTGTTTGGAAGGAATCTTACTCGTTGTCCAGTGGGGCCGTCATCACCAGGCTGCCCTGGTTCTCCCGAAGGTCCTTGTGGTCCGGGTGGGCCGATGGGTCCGGTTGCTCCGGGTGGGCCGGGTCTTCCAACTTGACCGGGTGGTCCGGCGTCTCCGGCAACTCCAGGGGGACCACGATCACCCTTGTTGGCGACCGCTCCATTAGGTCCGGGGGGTCCTTCAGCACCGGGGGGTCCAGGTTCACCGGCCAATCCGGGATCTCCGTCTTTTCCAGCTTCACCAGGGGCGCCCTAGAGGAGAATAACATATTATCGATAGTTAAATCTGGAGTGATTAAAAAAAAATCAAATGGTAAATGTTATTATTGTTCATTTGGGCGACACTTTAGCGATAATGTAAAATACGCCTCTAATAATTGGAAGGCAAGGTTGCCGTAGGAACGGCGTCCTTGTGGGACGGGGGGTTGCGGGGGGGGGGCGGTCCACCCCCAGGTGCTATTCTTTTCTTTATATGGAGGGGGTGGCATTTATGACGAACTTCAGAATTGTTGACAATGGAAAAAGTGGGTTGATGGGAGGGGGGTGGATGGGTGGTGGCGGCTACAGTCTTGGCCTGCCGAGGGTGGCAATAACATCATCACGCCCCTTTCCCGGGTGCATTGGAAGATTCGGTCTCATGAGGCAACTAGTCTTGGTGTGGGGGGGGGGGAAGAACGGGGGGGTGGGGGGAATTCTTAAAAACTTGGCAAAGGATTACACTTGGTCACGACAATGATAAATTTATTCTTTGTAGAGCTATACTTTACGCACCAAGCCAGCTGTTTAGGGGCTATGCTAGTGTCACACGCAACTAGATATCAGAATAACACAAAATTTATCTTAAATTTACATCGCATTTACATATGTACATTTACAACTCGCATATACACATCAAGTATCCCCCAAACCCACCACTGTACATTTTGGTTTTTTTTATTTTTAGAGCTTAGAAATAGGTAATAAAACTGAACATCCTATGACGATTGACTCACTCTGGAACCACGAGGTCCGGCACGTCCACCAGGTCCTCTCTCGCCAGGTCCTCCCTGGAAGAAAAAAAACATATTTAAAAACAGCGTGTCAGAATGAAAACAGTTGGCGATGTAATGACATGGTGAGTGAGACGATGTAATGACATGGTGAGTGAGACGATGTAATGACATGGTGAGTGAGACGATGTAATGACATGGTGAGTGAGGCGATGTAATGACATGGTGAGTGAGACGATGTAATGACATGGTGAGTGAGGCGATGTAATGACATGGTGAGTGAGACGATGTAATGACATGGTGAGTGAGACGATGTAATGACATGGTGAGTGAGACGATGTAATGACATGGTGAGTGAGACGATGTAATGACATGGTGAGTGAGACGATGTAATGACATGGTGAGTGAGACGATGTAATAACATGGTGAGTGAGACGATGTAATAACATGGTGAGTGAGACGATGTAATGACATGGTGAGTGAGACGATGTAATAACATGGTGAGTGAACATATTGCTGACATTGAATTGTACACTTTTAAATTATTTACAGAGCGCACGGGTTGTCGAACTTACGGCTACTCCTTGGGGTCCGGGGTCTCCTCTCTGTCCAGCTGGTCCTGGTGGGCCCTATAGAGCGACCAATCAAAAAGAAAAAAAAAGAAAGAAAATATTTTCATTATATTATATAATCGAATAAGTTGGCCTAAGCAAAATCGAAACATTACTACTATTCGAACAACTATCTGATCGATACAGGTTAACCTTAAACTATCTTTAACCCCCAAATAGTATGATCACTGTCCAAAGAGCGTATGAAACATGCCGGGAACTGCATTCGAAAAAAATAAAAAGGCCAGACCCTTTTCCGAATTCTAACGTACAAACGAGGAACCAAAAAAGGCTATTCTGACCACACAGTGATTCACTCAAAGAATCCAACAGCTATTCTGACCACACAGTGATTCACTCAAAGAATCCAACAGCTATTCTGACCACACAGTGATTCACTCAAAGAATCCAACAGCTATTCTGACCACACAGTGATTCACTCAAGAATCCAAAAGGCTATTCTGACCACACAGTGATTCACTCAAAGAATCCAACAGCTATTCTGACCACACAGTGATTCACTCAAGAATCCAACAGCTATTCTGACCACACAGTGATTCACTCAAGAATCCAACAGCTATTCTGACCACACAGTGATTCACTCAAGAATCCAACAGCTATTCTGACCACACAGTGATTCACTCAAGAATCCAACAGCTATTCTGACCACACAGTGATTCACTCAAGAATCCAACAGCTATTCTGACCACACAGTGATTCACTCAAGAATCCAACAGCTATTCTGACCACACAGTGATTCACTCAAGAATCCAACAGCTATTCTGACCACACAGTGATTCACTCAAGAATCCAACAGCTATTCTGACCACACAGTGATTCACTCAAGAATCCAACAGCTATTCTGACCACACAGTGATTCACTCAAGAATCCAACAGCTATTCTGACCACACAGTGATTCACTCAAGAATCCAAAAGGCTATTCTGACCACACAGTGATTCATTCAAGAATCCAACAGCTATTCTGACCACACAGTGATTCACTCAAGAATCCAACAGCTATTCTGACCACACAGTGATTCACTCAAGAATCCAAAAGGCTATTCTGACCACACAGTGATTCACTCAAGAATCCAACAGCTATACTGACCACACAGTGATTCACCGAACACTTTGCTTAAGACCGATTTTTGGAGAACAACCAAAAAAAAAAACCTCAACTACTTCTTAGACTGAAAAAAACAAAAAAACAACAACAACAACAACAACAACAACAACAACAACAACAACAACAACAACAACAATGCACAGTGCGATCAAAACAACATTTCCATTTCTTTTGGATCAATAAAAGCATCTTATAACCTAGCTCTTACATCCATAGGTGTATACGTCTAAAAGAACTTACAGCTGGCCCGATATCTCCAGAAGGGCCTCCGGGTCCTCTTTCTCCGGGGGCACCACGGGGTCCCGGTGCACCGGGCTCACCAGCGAAACCTGGCTCTCCCTAAGAAAAAAACAGCAACAACGTAGAAATGAATACATGGACCGTCAGCAACTGCACGTTTGGTTTCCGTTGCAGTGATGCTCATTTCCGTCTCATCATCATAAGCTAACTCATCCATTTCAGTTCATTTAAGTTACATTAATTTTTTTTTTTTTAAATCGCATGGGTGTGTGTAAAATAAAACTGAAAATATTTAACCGACTTGATGTATAGTAGTTTTTTTTTTCTTTTTTAAAAATAAAAATGCTATCAATGTTTACCTTAAATGTTTACCTTAAATGTTTACCTTACATAATTTGTGCTTATTTAAATAAATTACCCCCCCCCAACCCCAAAAAAAAAAAAAAAAAATTTTTTTTTTTACCATGTACGATAAAATACCCCAAAAAAAAAAAAAAAATAATTTTTTTTTTTAGCATGTACGATAAAAACTCTTCCAAGATCCATGCAAAAAAAAAAACAACAACTTTAATGGGTTTAAAATTAAACACGACACCGCCTACACGCTAAACGTTACTTGCCCTAGCGCCAGGAGTTCCAGCATCACCGGCTGGTCCAGCCTGACCTGGGTCACCAACGCGACCGTCTTGCCCAGGAATACCAGCAGGACCAGGCAAACCCTGAGGAAAAGAGACACACAGTAAAATCGTATCTATTTATCCGCTAGGAGGCATTGCATTTTGTTTTTTTAGCTGCTGTCCTTATGACTTGCATCTCTTGACTAAGTTTTTTATTTATTTTTTTTAAGCGAACGGGATGTGTGTTAGAAACAATATAAAGTATCTATGCCCCCCCCCCCAACCTCGTCTCCAATTCAACAAAGGCGCAACTGGTGTGTCCATGACCGCAATGCATCGTGTCAGCTTTGTCATGTTAACAATCATTTAAGTTGTGAGATTTCTTGTATTTAAACAACTCATGTTTCATCTAAGGAGATGATAATTTTAACGGAAGGATAAGTGGTGACAAACTCATTCATTCCGCCACGTTAAGATTCTAGGACCTACTTGCAGTCCAGTTTCACCTTGAGGTCCAGGCTGACCCGACTCTCCAGCAGGTCCCTAAAAAGAAATAGAAGACATGGTTTCGATTAAAAATTGTTTCCTTGTGTTTCTAGCGTTGAGTTTTCTAATCCATGAGTTGGTCTATAGGACAACAACATCATGCATGCGTAATCCGTTAGCCTAAAGAAAGAACACAAAATTAATTTTATATTAACCTATGACTAGATACAAACGGATAATCTCATATGAACCCATGACTATACATAAACGGATAACCTCATATGAACCCATGACTAGATACAAACGGATAATCTCATATGAACCCATGACTAGACATAAACGAATAATCTCATATGAACCCATGACTAGACATAAACGGATAATCTCATATGAACCCATAAATGGACATGTATCATAATCTTTTTTTAAAACAGAACATTTATATTTTAATTTGACCTCGACAATGAAAAGGAGTAAGAAAAACACATGTTTGCTTGTAAGGTTGAAAAAAACATAGGTTTGCTATAAGGGTTTAAAAAAAACCACATGTTTGCTTGTAAGGTTTTAAAAAAACATGTTTGCTTGTAAGGTTTAAAAACACATGTTTGCTTGTAAGGCTTAAAAAACACAGGTTTGCTTATAAAGGTTTTAAAACAACACATGTTTGCTTGTAAGGTTTAAAAACACATGTTTGCTTGTAAGGTTAAAACAACAAAACACTTACAGATGGGCCAAGGGGCCCAGGGGGTCCAGTGTCACCTTGTGTTCCTTTATCACCTTTAGGTCCAGGTAAGCCTTGTCTGCCTTCAGGTCCAGGTCTGCCTTGTGGACCCTAATATAGAAAATGTACATACTCACAATGTTATCTGGTATAAAGCCTAGATGGGTGACCTAATTACCCCCATATACATGAAGTGACCATATTCACAATGTTATCTGGTATGAAGCCTAGATGGATGACCTAATTACCCCCATATACATGAAGTGACCATATTCACAATATTATCTGGTATAAAGCCTAGATGGGTGACCTAATTAACCCCATATACATGAAGTGACCCTATTCACAATATTATCTGGTATAAAGCCTAGATGGGTGACCTAATTAACCCCATAGACATGAAGTGACCCTATTCACAATATTATCTGGTATAAAGCCTAGATGGGTGACCTAATTAACCCCATATACATGAAGTGACCCTATTCACAATATTATCTGGTATAAAGCCTAGATGGGTGACCTAATTAACCCCATATACATGAAGTGACCCTATTCACAATATTATCTGGTATAAAGCCTAGATGGGTGACCTAATTAACCCCATATACATGAAGTGACCCTATTCACAATATTATCTGGTATAAAGCCTAGATGGGTGACCTAATTAACCCCATATACATGAAGTGACCCTATTCACAATATTATCTGGTATAAAGCCTAGATGGTTGACCTAATTAACCCCATATACATGAAGTGACCCTATTCACAATATTATCTGGTATAAAGCCTAGATGGGGGACCTAATTAACCCCATATACATGAAGTGACCCTATTCACAATATTATCTGGTATAAAGCCTAGATGGGGGACCTAATTAACCCCATATACATGAAGTGACCATATTCACAATGTCGTCTGGTATAAAGTCTATGTGCGTGGCTGAATTATCCCTAGTATTCAGATTTATTTTTCCATTCACGTTAACAGATATGAATGAAGACGTGGATTAAAATAAGAGTAAGTTAAAAAAAAAAATGCTTGAACCCATCGTCGTCGTGTCCATAAACAATACCCCCACCCTGACCCCACCCCGACCCCACCCCGACCCCACCTCACCCCCGACCCCACCTCGACCCCCTCCCACCCCACCAAAAAATAAATCATCAATTAAAAATTGGTCGAAACTTAAAAAAAAAAAGTCACCCCGACCCCACCCCGACCCCACCTCCCCCCCGACCCCACCTCGACCCCCACCCACCCCACCAAAAAATAAATCATCAATTAAAAATTGGTCGAAACTTAAAAAAAAAAAGCTTCAAGCAGCATAACCATCATTGAGTTACTCACAACGTCACCACGTCCACCAGCAGGTCCTTGAAGACCCGGTGCACCAACTGGCCCTTGGGGTCCTTGTTCACCGGCGGCGCCATCAACTCCATCAGATCCCTGGGGGGGGGGGATAGAAATCAATGTCAGTACCAGTGCGACACTCTCTTTCATTGGGTCGCTCAAAGTCAAAGAAAACATATTTAAAGAATTAGAACTCAAATATGAGATCAGTTTTTTTTTTTCAAAGTTGGCTTTAGCCTTATATCTCCAGTTCCAAATGAGTACGGTGTTTGGTCTGACCGCTGTCTGATCTGTCTATAGGTATTGTTCTGGTTCTACATTAGTAATGTGTTTTGGTGTAACTATTGACTCGTTCTAGTGTTCTAGACGTATTGTTCTTGTTCTACATTAGTACTGTAGTTGGGTCTAACTACTGTCGCAGCAGTCTATAGGTTTTGCTCTAGTTCTACATTAGTACTGTGTGTTGGTCTAACGACTGGCTCATTTTTATAGGTATTGTTCTATTTCTACATGAGATAGTAGTTAGAATAAACACATAGCACTAATGTAGAAATAGAACAATACCTATAAGAATGAGCCAGTCGTTAGACCAACAGTTTTGGGTCTAACTACAACTGACCTATCTTTAGGTATTGTTCTAGATCTACATTAGCACTGTTTTGGGTCTAATTACAGCTGATCTGTCTATAGATATTGTTCTAGTCCTGACACAAGTACTGCTTTTGTGTGTCTACCTACAGCTGATCTGTCTATAGGTATTGTTCTGGGGCTACATTAATACTGTGTCTGGGTCTAACTACTGACTCATCCATCTATAAGCGTTGCTCCTTAAAATAAATTCCCGGACACAAGTTCAAAGGTCATGGGGGTTAAGTAAGAATGACCATCAACTTCTTGATGTATCTCAATGCCAATTAACCACACACGTCATATAAAGATAGTGATCTGTAATCGGCTGACTTACCGGTGGGCCACGGTCCCCTGGGCTTCCGTCTTTACCTGCGGCACCAGGTGATCCCTGAATGAAAGAATAAAAAACGCATAAACTGAGACATCTCCAAAAAATTTTCCGAACATCTCCTGAACATCTCCTGAACATCCTCGTAACATCTTCAACCACATCCTGAACACCCCCTCGCGCTCTCCTGAACATCTCCTGAACATCTCATGGCGTTCCTTAACATCTCCTGAACATCTCCTGAACATCTCCTGAACATCTCCTGAACATCTCCTGAACATCTCCTGAACATCTCCTGAACATCTCCTAGACATCTCCTGAACAACGCAATTAGGTCTCAACTCAGTCTCATCATATCTCATGACTACAAATATCATTACCCGATTCTGGTTCTTCTTAGACTCATCTTTTTCTTTGTCATCGTTGTCTCATCTATATCATGTCTAATTTAAAAAAAAAATTAACTCTCTTTTCCCCTCTCAATCCCATCGAATCTCTGTCTTATCACTGTCTCACTTTATTATCATTGTCTCACTACCTTTTCACTGTCTTACTGTCTTATCGCTGTCTCATCAATACTCAACTTTCTAGTATCTAACTTTGTATCCGACAACTTTGTATCCGACAACTTTGTATCCGACAACTTTGCATCCCACAACTTTGTATCCGACAACTTTGTATCCGACAACTTTGTATCCGACAACTTTGTATCCGACAACTTTGTATCCGACAACTTTGTATCCGACAACTTTGTATCTAACAACTTTGTATCCGACAACTTTGTATCCGACAACTTTGTATCCGACAACTTTGTATCCGACAACTTTGTATCCGATCTAACTTATTATATGTACTCAAAACGTTCTATCCTGTTATCATTCCTCTAGCTGTCCTCTTGCTGTCTTATTGATGTCCTCTTCCTGTCCTCTTCCTGTCCTCTTTCTGTTCTCTTCCTGTCCTCTTCCTGTCCTCTTTCTGTCCCCTTCCTGACCTCTTGCAGTCCCCTTCCTGTCCTCTTCCTGTCCTCTTCCTGTCCTCTTGCTGTCTTCTCGGATACTACATTTCAGCTAAGCATGTTGTTTTTTTCCTTTTAACTTCAGGGGTCCCCCTCATACTTTGTCTTTGCTTGTTTCCCTCTGTCATGTTAACGGCATCACTGTTTTTTTTTTAAATTACACAATTCGCTGAAAATAAAATCTTGTTTCCATCGCATTTCCTGTGTTAGAACTTTAATTATTTATACTACCACCCATAATTATAAATTGTTCAGGAGAATGCCCCACCCACCCCCCCCCACCCCTTTTTTTTTTCCATTCTCAATTTTTTTTTTTTTAAAATCTTGTTTCCATCACATTTCCTGTGTTAGAACTTTAATTATTTATACTACCACCCATAATTATAAATTGTTCAGGAGAATGCCCCACCCACCCCCCCCCACCCCTTTTTTTTTTCCATTCTCAATTTTTTTTTTATATACTTATCAAGCAGTAACAGTCAACAAGTTTAAAATGCAGAAAGAATAAAAAAGGGGGAGGGGGGGCGAAAAGCAAAACAAACTTACCCTAGCTCCAGGGTTGCCTTGCGGTCCTTGTGGTCCTGGGGCGCCCTGCAGATACACATAATTTGTTTCTTATAATGGTGGCGATTGATATAAAAAGGTGTTGGGTTGAAAGTGGGATGGCGTGTTGGAAGGTTGGTTGGGGGAGGGGGGGGTGTTGTTTCCAAAGACAAGGTTCTGGCTTAGGATCTAGAGAAAAAAAAAAGAAAGAGGTGTGCAGTGTGGGAGGATGAACAGGTGAAACGGTGTGCGGAGACAGGTGAAAGGATGTGCGGTTGGCCGTGGATGGAAACGTGGAGAGGTGATGAGTTATGTGAGGATAAGTCAACGGATTTGTGGATTGCTGAGGCGTGGGTGTGTGTGTGTGTGGGGGGGGGTGTGTGGATATGCGAATGGTTTATGCGGATGGATTACATGGATGTTATGGGTGTGTGTGTGTGTGGATAGTATGCGAACGGTTGTGCGGATGGATTATATGGATGTTATATGTGGGTGTGTATGTGTGTGTGCGTGTGCTTGTGTGTGTGTGTAGATAATATGTGAATGGTTTATGCGGATGGATTACATGGATGTTATGTGTGGTGGAAAGGTGGTTTATCTCTCTGCTCGCGGTGATGTTCAGGTGAAAGGGTAAATGCCAGGACGGGTGGATAAACGCAATGAATCCATGAACCCGTGGATGGATAAATGGATATTTAAAAGTGCAGGAACTTGACGGTTAGGGATGGGGCATGCATTGACTTACATTGCTTCCGACGGGGCCTCGCTCTCCCTGAAGGCCTCGCTCTCCGTCTTTACCGTTGTTACCTTGTGCACCTGGCTGGCCAGGTAGGCCGCTCAATCCTGGGCTGCCCTGGGGTAGGGGGAAAAAAAAGATTTAAAAAAAAAAAAGAAAGAAAGAAATCATAGTTAGCGTTTTGATCAACAAAAATGAACCTTTCAAATACTTCTGTAACACACAAAAAAGGGACCCCCCCCCCCAAAAAAAAAAAAAACCACCACACACACACACTTGCACACCAAACTTGCACACCAAACTTGCACACCAAACTTGCACACCAAACTTGCACACCAAACTTGCACACCAAACTTTCACACCAAACTTGCACACCAAACTTGCACACCAAACTTGCACACCAAACTTTCACGCCAAACTTGAGTCCCCAGTTCATAAAAAGAATTCAACAAAAAAACCCCCAACAAAACACTCTGTAAGCCAAAGAAAAATAAGAAGAAAAGGGGAGAGCATTTAATCAGCGGCGTCACTCAGTTTGATTTTTTTTTTTTTTTTATCAACGCGTCTGATTAAACAGGGGCGTTTCCTGAAAGTTGTAAGAAAAACCCAACAAAAACAACAGCAAAAAAATTAAAATAAACACCAGCTTTTAGAAGATCGCTTTGCGCAAGCCGGCAGTTGCGATCAGAATGAGGACGAGAGACGTGCGACGACGTACCATCAAGGTCATGCAGCTTCCTACTGGAGTGCCAATCATTTGTGCAGCCCCCAACAGAATCACAACAAAAGTGTTTTATTGAAATATTGAAACAGATTTCTTAAGGTGTTGGGGTAAAATTTCTAAATGAGAGAGAGATAGAGAGAGAGAGAGAGAGAGAGAGAGAGAGAGAGAGAGAGAGAGAGAGAAATGGTCTGAAGCCGTTGCTTACCCCTTCTCCTTGTGGTCCAGCTGGGCCTGGTGGGCCAGTGAGACCGTTTATACCCTGAAATGAAAAAAAAAAAATTTAACAAACCCGAACATATTTGTTTACTGATTTTGATGAATTTGTTTCATTTATAAAATGACCTGCAAACAAATGAACCCCCTCCCCTCCCGACTTGTCCCCAAAAGATACAAATATGTTCAAAATAACTAACGCAAGCCCCAACCAATCAATGCAAAAGGGTCTTTTCAATCAGTGACGTCACTGTGAGGCACTTACCCTCTTGCCTTCTGGGCCGGGCAGTCCGGGAAGGCCTCTCTCGCCTGGTTGTCCGTTGTTACCTCTTGGGCCAACTTCACCTGGTGCTCCTGGGCTTCCGTCGCGTCCCTGAATCACGTGATTAAATAAAAAAAAATACTGATTTATTGGTAAGTCTTCTTTATTTTAAAAAAACCCACAAAAAACAACATTTTTTGTATAGTCGTTTAAGGGGCAAATGACATCGTATTGCCTTAAAAAAAAACCACACATATATTCTTACATTGCTTCCATTGAAAAAAAAAAAATTAAAAAAAAACCCGGTAAACAAATAAATAAACCTTGTAACTTACATTGTCTCCTTTAGCACCTGGGATTCCGGGTTCTCCAGAATTGCCTGGGGGTCCTTGGGGTCCGGGGAACCCTGGTTGTCCACTGGCACCGAGGGGGCCCTGGAGGAGAAATGTCCAAAACAAGTCTGAGAAATGCCTTATAAGAGAACAAAACAACAGTTCATCTTAACTTATAAGTTGTCATTTCATAATATGAAGGTTTTTTTTGTTTTTTTTTCAGCCGAGTGCATGAGGAAATGTAAAATGTATTTCTTTAATTTCTCCATGTGCTGCCTATCCATGTTTTGTATGTTTTTTTTTAAAATTTGTTTATTAAAACTCCAATCCGATCTGTACCTGAAACAAATCTGAAGAGTTAACAACAAAAGACAAAAAGCAGCACACATACTCTGTTTCCTTTAGGTCCAGCGGCTCCGTCACTTCCTCTCTCTCCAGGGGGGCCAGTTGATCCAGGGGAGCCGGGGAGTCCGTCAGAGCCGGAGGGTCCAGGGGGGCCGGAGTCACCTTGGGCGCCGTAGGGTCCAGCGTCACCCTTGAAAGGGGACAAAAAAATGAGATCGGCATGAAATAGCGTCGTCGTAGTGCAAGCTAGAGTTTTAAAACTAGCTTCTCAAAGCTGTACGAGTCAAACATTTTCAGATAACATCGAGTGTCGTGCATTGGCTGAAAGTTAAAAGTTAGCTACTGACTAACCTAACACACACGCACACACATACACACGCGCACGCACACACACACACACACACACACACACACACACAGAGACACGCACACACGCACACACACGCACACACACACAGACAAACACACACAAACAAACTAAAAACCCAACTTAGTGTGGAATACTATCTTAAACTGAGGTTCACGTTTTGCTTGTATACAAGCTGTAAAATAAAACAAAACAACTTACTTTCTGTCCTTGAGCACCTGGGAATCCGGGATTGCCTGGGGGTCCTGGGGGTCCAGATGGTCCTTGACCTCCTGGGGCGCCATCGTCTCCTCTCAAACCCTGGACAATGAATAAATTTAAAAAGAAATATTCAAATCATATGTTTTGAATATGCTCATAATATACAGCAGGTCTGATCATCCAAAAAAATCAACAAAAGAAAAACCGCCTTGAACTTGAAGGAATTTATTACGTCATTGTTAAGAGCTCGAAATGTTCCATGTGGTCCATGTGCCTGCAGGCCTATCATAAAGTCTCACTTACTGGAAGTCCGGCGCTACCGTCACGACCTCTGTCTCCGGGTGAACCACGTGGGCCGATCTGTCCAGGGGCGCCAGCGGGGCCAGTTGTACCAACTCCTCCCTGAAAGGGAAGGAAAAAAATATTATTTTTTTTTGTGTTACCTCGGTTGTGTCACCTCGGGTGTGTCACCATTCAACTGAATTCATTCAGCTTCATTTTGCTGTCCGTTTTTCCAGTTATCTTCCATATCAACCCCCCCCCCACCACCCCATTTCAAGTTGTCTCCCCTCTATCCACTCTGTTTCAATTACCTCCTCTCTTTTCGGATTTTTCCAATTACCACCCCCGACCCACCCATCTTCATCCGTGTCAACTTGACTCTTCTCTATATCCCCTTCCCCCCCTCTTCCAATTACCTCCCATATCTTCATCCATGCCCAGTTACATCCCCTCTCTTCTCCCTGTTACAATGATCTCCCCTTTCTTCACCCTCTTCCAATGAGCTCGCCAAAAACAGTTTAGGTCTCTGCTCATCTCGTTCAAACAAACTCTTCTCATACCATTTTCTAAAACCACAGAGAGAAAATCGACCCAAGGGCAGATCTAGAGAAGAAGAACGGATCAAGTAAGAAGAGAACTGAACAAGTAAGAAGAGAACCTATCAAAAGATCAAGTAAGAAGAGAAGAAGAGCTGATCAAGTAAGAAGAGAAGAAGAACTGATCAAGTAAGAAGAGAAGAAGAACTGATCAAGTAAGAAGAGAAGAAGAACTGATCAAGTAAGAAGAGAAGAACTGATCAAGTAAGAAGAGAAGAAGAACTGATCAAGTAAGAAGAGAAGAAGAACTGATCAAGTAAGAAGAGAAGAAGAACTGATCAAGAAGGAAGAGAAGAAGAACTGATCAAGTAAGAAGAGAAGAAGAACTGATCAAGAAGGAAGAGAAGAAGAACTGATCAAGTAAGGAGAGAAGAAGAACTGATCAAGCAAGAAGAGAAGAAGAACTGATCAAGTAAGAAGAGAAGAAGAACCGATCAAGTAAGAAGAGAAGAAGAACCGATCAAGTAAGTAGAGAAGAAGAACCGATCAAGTAAGAAGAGAAGAAGAACTGATCAAGTAAGAAGAGAAGAAGAACCGATCAAGTAAGAAGAGAAGGAGAACCGATCAAGTAATTAGAGAAGAAGAACCGATCAAGTAAGAAGAGAAGAAGAACTGATGAAGTAAGAAGAGAAGAAGAACTGATCAAGTAAGAAGAGAAGAAGAACTGATCGGGTCATTGGCAGGTTTCGATATGCTGCGGTGCTGTTTTGTCGGCTGACCTTTTCTCCCTGACGTCCACGTTGACCTTCTTGACCTTCACGTCCAGGGAAACCCTGGGGGAAAAAAAACAACAACAACATTAAACAATTTTTTTTAGAGCTATCAACAATGTATTATATCACACGGGTACACCTGTACAACAAACGATGGTGTCTACACAAAGCAAATGAGACCCGTTTTTGTCAAATATAAGCTACTGCAGTAAGAGTGATCGGACATGATAATAACGTAACCGTTATTTCGTGCATTTTAATCGTAAACAACAACAACCAAAAGACCCCATACAAACAAACAAAGAAACAAACAAATGAATGAAGTTAACGTTCGTCCATGTTTAAGCAATGAGAGCCAGTGCGATATTGAACTCAGACCACTAGACAGACAGACGTTGAACTGAGTCCACTAGACAGACATATTGAACTCAGACCACTGGACAGACAGGCATGTTTAAAAAAAACAGTGCCAGCCAATGTGATATTGATCTTAGACCACTGGACAGGCAGACATATTGCGCTGAGACCACTGGACAGACAGACATATTGCACTGAGACCATTGGACAGACAGACATATTGCACTGAGACCATGGGACCGACAGACATATTGCACTGAGACCACTGGACAGACAGACACGTAGACTCACCCTGTGACCTTTAGCTCCGGACTGGCCTGGGATGCCTGGGCGTCCACTTTCTCCCTGATGGACGACGTAAGATAAAAAAAAAATGTGTTCATTTGATCAGCCACCACATGATATACTTTGATGTCAAACACATGTCAACGCAAGTCGTATTGGTAAGAACACGATGTACCCGTTTTTCCCTCATGATTGCGTTGCTAGTGTACAACTTGGTTTCTCATAACTGTCTCATGCCACCTTGACTGATACAACGCGCCTCTCCATTTCGCAATAGCAACAATCTGCATCACCTTTCTCAACCAGTGTTATTCCTTCTCACGAAAATCCTCTTTAACCCCCCCCCCCCCAACACACACACACTCCCCTAACCCTTAAATGAAAACTAAAACCTTGAGCATGCAACTTACGGCGGGTCCTACAGCACCAGCAGGTCCAGCATCTCCGGGTGAGCCTTCATCTCCCTGGAAACGACAGTTTGGACAATTTATAGGATTTAGGTTATCTTTTCGTATGCAAGACCAACAACGTATTTTTTAACGTAAAGGTTGTCGCTAGTTATCACACTTGCAAATGGCGTGAAACTAACAATAATACAGTTTGAGAAACCTTTGGGGTTAAACCCAAAAAAAAAAAAAAAAAAAAAAAAAGGTAAAGGATTCAGGAGTTGAAAAAAAAATACTTACCTCAGGTCCGGGTGGGCCTGCGGGTCCAGGGAATCCACGGCTACCGGGGGTACCCTGGAATAAAACATGAGAGTCATCATATTCAGTTTGATAATAGTTTTCTTTCCGTGGTCATATTCTCTCAACCCGACGTCCCATACGTTACACAACTTTGCCCATAATCCAATATCTCACCCCACCACCTACACCCTGTTCCAGCCTCTCTCCCCTGACCATTCACCCGTGGCCAGGCATTTCATAGCCCCCGCTTGCCCCAGTTCCATCCCCTCCCCTGTTCCATCCCCCCCCCTGCCCAAACCTCTCCCCTAGCCCGTTCATCCTGACTACTTACCGCGGGTCCAGGTTCTCCGATTTCACCACGAGCTCCCTGGTAACCAGGTTGTCCCTGTTTTGTTTAAAAAAAAAGAAGAAAAAAAGT
>CAXITT010000503.1:165076-183708 GCA_964033795.1 Lymnaea stagnalis | reverse complement strand
GGGGATGGGGGTGCTTTTATGTTGTTTCTTATAGTTTGTTTTTTTTGTTTTTAAAAAAAATAATTTTTTAATGAAATTTTTGGTTATTTTAATTGTATTAATTGACGACGGCTTGGCCCCAGTGTGAGTCTGTGATTACGATCACGTTTTCAGTCAGTCATTGAGCTAGGTCTCATTCGTAAGGGCACCTCCTAACCCCCCCCCCTCTTACTCACGATCTGGAACAAGGGAGGATCCCCTGTGCAGGTTTGCAGGTGAGTGTAGACAAAGGTGGGGGAGAAGATAAGGTGTGGGGGTGGGTCGGTTTGGTGGGTGGCACACAATGAGGAGGTGCTTGTGTAAACAACGCGATGATTAGTTTCAAGGAATTCAAGTTTCAAATGAGTCACTCCATTGTTTAAGTACACCCAGTGGGAAGCTACGGTGGCACGGATACTACTCGGAAGCTACGGTGGCGTTGGCAACACAGGAGACCTTATTAAACATATTATACGGAACTTACCGGGGCGCCATATGAAATAGGAAGAGCCGAATTACACGCAGCAAAGCTACGAGGGCCTTCATAACATAGGGATGCTGCATATGCTATCTACATCAAAGCTACGAAAGCCTTCATAACATAGGGATGCTGCATATGCTATCTACATCAAAGCTACGAAAGCCTTCATAACGTAGGGATGCTGCATATGCTATCTACATCAAAGCTACGAAAGCCTTCATAACATAGGGATGCTGCATATGCTATCTACATCAAAGTTACGAAAGCCTACATAACATAGGGATGCTGCATATGCTATCTACACCAAAGCTACGAAAGCCTTCATAACATAGGGATGCTGCATATGCTATCTACATCAAAGCTACGAAAGTCTTCATAACATAGGGATGCTGCATATGCTATCTATAAATAAAAATCGTAAAAATGGGGTCCCAATAAGTGCATGGTGTGAGCTAAGGGAGCTGTATTACCTTGTGTGAGCTAAGGAAGCTGTGTTACCTTGTGTAAGCTAAGGAAGATGTATTACCCTGTCTAAGCTAAGGAATATGTATTACCTTGTGAAAGCTAAGGAAGCTGTATTACCCTGTGTGAGCTAAGGAAGCTGTATTTCCCTGTGTGAGCTAAGGAAGATGTATTACCTTGTGTAAGCTAAGGGAGCTCAAGTCTTTTTGTAGCACGTGTGAAAGCCGCAGATGTCCTTATAACTTATGGAGGCCCCAAAAGGCATGTGGGAGTTAAGGAGCACCAAGGCCACAGGAAGCTGGTAGCTAAGAGAAGGATTATAGCAGCTAGTTGACTAAAGATCAGTTTCCTCAAAGTCACGGTCTTCGTCCGCTTATGTGCTGAAATTAGTTGATCTCCATCAAATCACGGACCATCAACGTTCGCTCATGTGCTGAAATAAGTTGATCTCTATCTATTCATAGACCAATCGCCTTTTACTTAAATATGTGTTTGTTAATGTTATGTAGGCCCACCTACAGTTCACACGATTTCATTGTTGACAAAGAGTCGCCCTCCATGATCATTGTCAACAATGTCCCATGTTTTACAGACATTGCTCGCGCAAAATGGGAGGTGCTGGAAATGTCATTATTCATGCAAAGGTTCTTTAATGTATTATAACATAGTAAACATTATAATTTTTAAAATATACAGGTAATTTGATTGAAAGCGTGTTGGGGGTGGGGCGGGGGGGGGGGGGGGGTAGGAAGGAGCGTAGAACTCCTGTCACGTACCGTGCAGGTCGGTTGCCCGTGGCAACCAAACAAACCCACACAGAAACGAACGAAAAAAAAAAACGACACTGGAGACGACAAAAAAATCTTACCTTGGGCCCTGATCAGGACCAATAGTGCCAGCACAAATATAAGCGCCTCTTTCCACATGATGACGATGATGATGCTACGTCTGACAACCGCGTCCCAACTCTGTGCGCTTCACAGCTAGGAACGAGCAGATGTCATCCACGGTGTGGCGTCGACTTTATTATTTGTTTCGATGATCTCAGAATGTTTGAAATGGGTGGGGAAATAATCCCTAGTTTAAAAATGGGAAAAAAAGAAAACTAGTGGTCACCAGCTAACAGAACTTGTTAGCCTGGTGATGTTAAAACTGAAGAATGCTCAATAGGGCAAAGCAGTCAGACGGTTGAGGTCTGCTGCTAATGGCCGTACACCGCACCAGCATCTTTTCTATTTTATATGCTGCCTTGGTGCGTGCGCCCAATCGGGTGCCTCGTTACGGAGGCCGTCGGCTCCGAAGGCGTGACTCGGAAAGAGATTGACAGGGGTAGGTAAAGGATTGGTGTCAGAAAAGAAAAAAAAAAGAGGTAAGAACCGGAGGAAAAGGATTGGGGTGGGGGGGGTGGGGGGAAAGGGGCAGAAAGAAGACTTTAACATAAAACTATGTAAGCTTCTATGAGTAAGCTGGGAAAAGGGGGTGGGGGGGGGGGGCTGCACTCAGAGCTAAAAATGAGGTCAGTCGGAGAGCAAACGGGATAGAGGAGGAATTTCTTGTGCTTAAAAAAAAAAATCAGGGGGAAAAAGGGGAGGCAAACGTGTCGGTGGTGGCATTGTTGGAATATAAACATTAGTTTCACATGAGTCTGCTCTTTTCACTCCCCACCCCCATCCCCCCTCCCCTGTCCCGTTGTCCCAATTTTTCATGCTACCCTAAATTTCCCGCAGTCGTTCCCATGGTTCCGTTCTGTTGATGATGATAATCACGTACAAATAAAAAAAAATATATATAAAAAAAGTTTAAAAAAAGAATCTCACTCCAGTCTGCTCACAGTCACATACATCACAAAGACCGCACCCTGTCTTCTCTGGGCTAATCCTCATTATCTGGTGCAGGGTACCAAATTTTTTGTTGATGTTGTTTTTGCGTGCGGCTTCACGGTGCCGTGGGTGTGCATGCAGCTATCTCTCCGTCTACAAGGTCTTTCTTTATTTGCGATGTGTTCTAGCAATTACCAACAATTACCTTTCCTTTCACTTATGTTTAAGACAACACTTTGTGATAATGCCCTCCCGCCCACCTCCTCCCTCCCCCCCCCAACAAACCTTTCACTTCTTGTAATTAGAACACTCTTCCAATATTTTCGTTAGCCCATACAATGACCAGGTGGGAAAGCAACATTTTATACGAGGACCTAAACGCTCAATATCCCAAGCACTCAATATCCCTAAACACTCAATATGCCTAAACACACAATATCCCTAAACTCTCAAGTAGAGACCGACCGAAATTTGGCTTCGGCTTCGGCTTCGGTTTCGGCGCCGAAAGTTGCCATTTGATCACTTTCGGCCTAGTTTCGGTTTCGATCGAAACTGAAAAGTTAACTTTTGGCTTAATTTTGGTTTCGACCGAAAGTGATTGAGACTTTCGGCCGTCTAACCGAACGTGACTGAGGTATTCGGTCATCTATCAGAATTCAGACTCTATGACGACAATCCGACATTCATTATTGCTCGATGTCTTGCTGTCAGCATATGTTATATGACAAATACTCAGCGAAAACTGCCCACAGCTGCATGATGACCTACTTGTCCCATATATCCAAAAAATTACAATATTAATAACTTATATTTAGGTGGCATTTTGGCTCTATTACAGCCACATTAATTATTGTAGGAATATGTTCTAGGTTGTAATTAAATTATAAAAGCAAAGGGCATCCAAGGGTTATTTTGTATGAATTTTGCCTTCCCCCCACCACCCCCCACCCCCAACATTTTTTTCCAAATTTTCTCCTACCATATTACTTTAAAAACATTTTAAAGAAAGTTAAATTACTTTTAAATTAAATTGGTAAAAGCCAAAGTATTCATTAGATAAGGGTTCTCAAACTCAAGTCATCTGGGGGGGGGGGGGGGGGGGGGGGGGGCCCGCAGGCGGTATAGTCTGAATGAGACTGGGCCGCATAAAGTATTCCAAAAAAAAAGCGTTAACAAATTTAATAAAGTATACCTTTTTACAACCTGGTCAACCTTTATAAATAAGAAATTAAAGCATTAAGGATTCTTAAGGAAAAGGCATCACTTTCTTCCTTCTACTCATTGCTGAAAGAGACCGCGGGGCGCTTCTTCTTACTCAGCTGAGCAACTTTTGGCTTGAGTGAGGAAGCAACTGAGACCCTCAGTATAGCTAGAAGATGCTCATCGGTAAGCTTGGCCCTGAATTTTGATTTGTTAAAGTTAATAGCGGAAAAGAGCTTTCCACACACATAGGTACTCCCAAAAAGTCATATGATCCGCTTGAACAACCTGGAATATTTAGTGAAGGTGTAGGGCCATGCTCTCATAAAATGCCCACGCTTGTCTGTTTTTCCATTCACTTCCCTAAAATTAGAATTGCACTGAAGATCAATCAGCTCCATTTGATGCGGGGAAAAAAAGGGGGGGGCGGTGGCATCTTTCACAATAAAGGAGAAAGGGTCAGCAAAAAGCTGAAAGGTGGCTGTGTGTGTTTTGAAGTCAAAAAATGTGATCAATTTCTTCCTGTAGCTTTGCAATGGCATCAGTATACTTACTACTGAATGGTGTGCTCAAGTCAATGAGTACTTTGCATGTTTGGAGATTGCAGAGGTTTCTCTAAGAACCATAACACAAATTTTGTGAAGAATGCCCTGACATTGTCATAGGCAACACTTACAAGCTACCCCTGGTCTTGAAACGTCTTGTTGAGTACATTCAGCTCCTGTGTAATATCAACAAGATACGCCAGGTTCATGAGCCATTTTGGGATCGATTAGTATAGGAACAACCACCCCATCCTTTCTCCACGAAGACTTTAAATGCAAAAACGTGTTCAAACAGTAAGCGGGAGCAGGCGATATTTATGAATTATTGATGCGAAGGAAGACGCTATTGAAGGGAGAATAAATTTTCATATTTCATCATAAAAAAGGCCTTTTTGACTAACCCTATTTTGAAAGGGACCAGGCTGACAGTCTCGGAATTTTCCTCACTCGTAAACTCTAGCAGCAATTTTAATAGAGATTATTTGATACTGTATCAGATTGCTACGATTTACACAATTATGGTTGTGTATTTCCCACCAACTGACTTTTTAAGCTTTTCTCAAAACCGCACTTCGGCCATGTTTGTCTCATAAAATGCTATAAAAATTAAATAAAAACTTTTAGTCCGATTTTAAAACGGTTCTTTTCATTATAATCAAAATACAAATATATATATACAAACATAATAAAAATCAGAATTAGACTAGTCGGTGAGATTCGCTTGAAACCGTCGCGGAGGGTCACATTATAGAATTGAGAATGGGGAAAACGCGTGGGCCGCATTAACTTTGATGTCATGCAGCGGGTCGCAAAATATCGTATTGCGGGCTGCTAATGGCCCGCGGGCCGCGAGTTTGAGACCCTTGCATTAGATGTTCATTTATTAATCTTCACGATGATCTCATTTTTAAATAAAAAAGAATGTAAATATTGATAATTTTCCCCATCATTTTCGATGTATGCAAAATGTATAGTGAACGAATTTCAAGATATCTAAATATTTCAGTTTCGGCTTCGGTTTCGGCCGAAAATCTCGTTAAGCTTTTGGTTTAGGCTTCGGTTTCGGCCCAAAGTAATTTTTTTTAAAGTTTGTGAGGATGAAAATTTATAATGAAACTAGACATATGAGTCAGAATCAGTTTCCAAGAACGCTGCCTGGTCCTACCTTTAATTCCAGTGAAAGCTGGATCTAGAATTGGTTCAGGATATAACCAACAACGGAAGAAAAAAAATCAAAACATTTCTGCCGTTCCACCCCAAACTCAACCATCATTGCTGCAATATCTTCTTAGTCTAGCATGGGGCTCGGGAGCCGCTATTAGCCGACCACTGGTCTAAGCTATTGAGAGAAAGGAATGTTCTTATTTTTTGACTTTACTGAGGATGAGCAAAGCAGGAAACTGCTGTATGTCTGTTGTCTTATAACAATGGACATTATGTTCATTCGCGTAGTCGAATCTCTAACAGAAATACTATTGTTTTGCATTTTTTCCTTTTCGACTGAAACGAATTTCAATTTGTAAAAAAAACAACAAAAAAAAAAACAAAAAAACAAAAAAACAACTTATTGTTAGTGCAAAGGGATGAGGGAGGCCTTTTCACGTTCTTTTGTTCAGGGCCTTTATTAGATCCAAATGTCGATTGGTTGCCTCATAAATGAGATACTGAAACGTGCCAAAAGCTACTCTTAGAACAACCGGCAGACCGGTCACAATGAATGTGATTTATTTTCCAAATACTGTGCAAGAATGCCTCTGGGCCTTCTTCTCTCCTATAAAAAAACAAATACAGTCTTTTGGGGCATTCTTCTCTCCTCTGATAGAATAATGTCTTTTGGGGCCTTATTCTCTCCTCTGATAGAATAATGTATTTTGGGGCCTTCTCTCCTTTGATAGAATAATGTCTTTTAGGGTCTTCTTCTCTTGTGTGATAGAATAATGTCTTTTGGGGCCTTCTCTCCGCTGATAGAACATCGTTTTTTGGGGCCTTCTTCTCTCCGCTGATGGAACATCGTCTTTTGGGGCCTTCTTCTCTCCTCTGATAGATTTATGTCTTTTGGGGCCTTCTCTCCTGTTATAGAATAATGTTTTTGGGGCCTTCTTCTCTCCGCTGATAGAGTAATGTCTTTTGGGGCCTTCTCACCTTTGATAGAATAATGTCTTTTGGGGCCTTATTCTCTCCTCTGATAGAATAACGTCTTTTGGGCCTTCTTCTCTCCATTGATAGAATAACGTCTTTAGGGCCTTCTCCTCTCCGCTAATAGAACATCGTCTTTTGGGGCCTTCTTCTCCCCTCTGATAGAATAACATCAGCTGATTTCTTGTCAACGAAAATGAAGACCGTGGGAATTGTCACTTCTCAAACACATCTATGTCTTCTTTCGTTCATTTTTAAACATCATCTCTACACTGTTTTTTTATTTTAATAGACCAAAAAAGCACACACACACACAAAACAACGTGAATCATTTTCACACAACACCACAAGAAAACACCCATAAAACCAAAAATACATTTTAACAAAAAGCCAATGTTCTTTTCCCATCCCTTTCATCACCTCCTCCCACACAACCGTGCCCTACTTTCGCTCAAATTTCGTACACCGGAAGTTGTCGTCTTATTTTAATGCAGGTTTTATCATCAAAGACGCCATGTTAGTTGTTTTTGTTTTTTTTCCTTCTTCAAATTTTTTTCTTTTTTTTTTTTTTGGTTAAGAAATGCTTGACTACAATTGATAAGAACCACGATTCCGCTTAAAAACTCAAACATTTTTCCTTTCCATTTTATCCCAAACATCCGCTGTTTTTTTCATTATAAAAGCAATAAAATTTAAAAAAAAAAAACAAAAAAAAAATAAATTTTTTTCCTTTTTTTTTTTGGTTAAGAAATGCTTGACTACAATTGAGAAGAACCACGATTCCGCTTAAAAACTCAGACATTTTTCCTTTCCATTTTATCCCAAACATCCGCTGATTTGTGCATTATAAGCGCAATGAACTTTAAAAAAAAACAACAACAAAAAAAAAAACCCAAACAAATCATGAACAGTTAGGGCATCATGACCTCAAGTACGGAAAATTCGTAATGATTTTAATGCAAAGCTGGCAAACAATGATGAGGAAATGAGACATCTGTTAGTAAATTGCTGACTAAATTTTGATTACGTACATCGCATACATGTTAACTACATATGAATATATGACATTGAATCATTCATGCATGGCATAGCTAGTAAGAAACAAATTAACATAACAAATCTAGTATCATATATATATATATATATATATACACATATATATGTACTACACATGAGATAGCTAGGACACTTTATATCCAATTAATCTAGGCATGTTACATACAGTTTTCATATTTCGCACGTACTCGACGCATGACAAAGCCAGCATTATATCCCAACAATGACAATTTGAGAAACCCTGAGTAATAGCGTGAATGTTCCCACACATTGTAATGACATGACTTGCTTTCAAATCTCAATGCCATCCTATGGGTAGTATTTTACCGTTTGATAGAATGGCATGGGTAGTCAAGACTCTTAAAGATGATGCATAGGTGCACCTGTTTGGCCTAAGTCATAGTTCCAGCCACATGAGCTGTACAATAGATAGAGCTGTTTAAGCTATTTGCTGAAGACTGTTTTATATGTTTATATTCTGGTTACACACAGACAGGTCCTGTCTAAACATATTGTTTGGTACAACCTGTCTAAATGTATTGTTGGGCGCACCTGTCTAAGCGTATTGTTGGATACATCTGTCTAAACGTATTGTTAGATACATCTGTCTAAACATATTGTTTGGTACAACCTGTCTAAACGTGTTGTTATGTACACCTGTCTAAATGTATTGTTGGATACACCTGTCTAAATGTATTGTTGGGTACACCTGTCTAAATGTATTGTTGGATACACCTGTGTAAATGTATTGTTGGATATATCTGTCTAAATATATTGTTGGATACATCTGTCTAAATGTATTGTTGGATACATCTGTCTAAACGTATTGTTGGGTACACCTGCCTAAACGTATTGTTGGGTACACCTGTCTAAACGTATTGTATGTACACCTGTCTAAATGTATTGTTGGATACACCTGTATAAATGTATTGTTGTATATATCTGTCTAAATGTATTGTTGGGTACACCTGTCTAAATGTATTGTTATGTACACCTGTGTAAACGTATTGTTGGGTACACCTGTCTAAACGTATTGTATGTACACCTGTCTAAATGTATTGTTGGGTACACCAGTCTAAACGTATTGCTGGGCCAATCTGTCTAAACGTATTGTTGGATAATCTGTCTAAATGTATTGTTGGGTACACCTGTCTAAATGTATTTTTATGTACACCTGTGTAAACGTATTGTTGGGTACACCTGTCTAAACGTATTGTTATGTACACCTGTCTAAATGTATTGTTGGGTACACCTGTCTAAACGTATTGTTATGTACACCTGTCTAAACGTATTGTTGGTTACACCTGTCTAAACGTATTGTTAGATACATCTGTCGAAATAAATTTTTGGGTACACCTGTCTAAATGTATTGTTGGTCACACCTGTATAACGTATTGTTGGGTACACCTGTATAACGTATTGTTGGGTACACCTGTCTAAATGTATTGTTGGGTACACCTGTATAAACGTATTGTTGGGTACACCTGTATAACGTATTGCTGGGTACACCTGTATAACGTATTGTTGGGTACACTTGTATAAACGTATTGTTGGGTACACCTGTATAACGTATTGTTGGGTACACCTGTATAACGTATTGCTGGGTACACCTGTATAACGTATTGTTGGGTACATCTGTATAAACGTATTGTTGGGTACACCTGTATAACGTATTGTTGGGTACACCTGTATAACGTATTGTTGGGTACACCTGTATTAACGTATTGTTGGGTACACCTGTATAAACGTATTGTTGGGTACACCTGTATAAACGTATTGTTGGGTACACCTGTCTAAACGTATTGTTGGGTACACCTGTATAACGTATTGTTGGGTACACCTGTATAACGTATTGTTGGGTACACCTGTATAACGTATTGTTGGGTACACCTGTATAACGTATTGTTGGGTACACCTGTCTAAACGTATTGTTGGGTACACCTGTCTAAACGTGTTGTTGGATACACCTGACTAAATGTATTGTTGGGTACACCTGTCTGAACGTATATTTGTGTACACCTGTCTAAATTATTGTTGGGTACACCTGTCTAAACGTATTTCTCTCTAGAAAATTTTCTAAATTCAGTCAACAGGTGTTTCTAGGACCAGGCTGCAATGCCGGCAGGTAGGGTCCCTGTTATTATCTAGCCTGTAGAAATATGTGCCGATGGGACAGTGCGCGGTACGCATCTGCTGTGTCACTAGACTCTGCTGACTGCGACCTAACCCCCACCATTGGTCTTATCAGTACAGTATGCCACTATTGACATTCTACTGCTTATGTTATCAACACAAATAATAATTCTCTAGCTATGTATGTGTGTATGGTTGGAACGCCGTGTTCAATAGCCTCGCTCAGTAGGCGCGCAAAATTTAAAATTCTCAGAAGCGCACACTAATTGGTAAAGGCGCGCAAAATAAAGTTCCCAGAAGCTCGAACTGACTGGGATTCTTAAAAAGTGCGTTACTTAAACGCAAGTTTGTTTGTCAAGTAACTTTATAAGTTGGGTAAATCACGTATTGCCTCTGACATTGTTGAGCAGGTTATTTTTGGCACTTTTAATAAAGCACATCAGCGCCTTTAGTTATCCATTCAAAAGGGCTCCTCAAATTGATGCTCGCAGGGCCACTGCGAGTCCTTCCGTCACTGGACTTCGGATTGGAACGAACACAAGAAGATCGAAACAGGACAATGATCAGTCAGTTGTACATCGGACATCCTAGGATAACGTGCGGATAAATTCCCGCCAGTCCGTTCCCACTGAAAAAAGTTTGAGAAGCGCTGCCAGTAAACGATTATAAGGGATAGAGGGCCCTGACCTCTTATTCCAAACACGTTCCCCGTTGGCAGGAATTCTGAGATACAGAAATAAGTCTTGTCTAGTCACGTGATGGTTACACTGAGTTGAGGGGTACAAGGTCAGATGTCAGAGGGCAGGAAGGTAAAGTTGGACCACCCGAAGAGTTTCATCCGAGAGTAATGGTTGCCGTTTGGTTGTTTGGGTTTGAGATTTTTTTTTTCTTTATTCTGTTTTTTTTTTAAGGAGTAAAGTAGATTAACAGCGGGATGGTGTTTAGGATTGTGTATTAAAGAGATGTGGGTGACATGAACAAATAGATGTGAAGTCGATGCACCAAGAGCCGGGGCCCATCGAGTGGGCCCTTCAAACCCTGTGGCTCTAATGGGGTTTCGGATATTTATGGGGGAGCAAATTTGATATGTGACACACACACAAAAGAAAATAGCTATCCACTTTGAATGCAGGGAGCACAAACCCGAAAGTGGCATGGGGGTAGAGTCTGACCAAATGTGAGTTTCTGGTTTCGACCGAAAACGACACCAAACTGACAGTTAAAAAATGACTTTAAGCCGAAACCGAAGTCAAAACCAAAAGCTCAATGAGACTTAAGCCGAAACCGAAGTCAAAACCAAAGCTGAACGAGACTTAAGACGAAACTGAAGTCAAAACCAAAAGCTGAACGAGACTTTTAGCCGAAACCGAAAGATTTTGATATTTCTAAATTCGTTCGCGCGTACATTGAAAAATTGATGGGTGAAAATATTGATGTCAGCAAATAACAACAACATTGGACTTGAAGTTAACAAGCAACAACATTTGACCTGAAGTTAGCGAGTAATAACAACATTTGACTTGACGTTAACAAAGAACAACAACATTGGACTTGAAGTCTTCTTCTTCTTCTGTATATTAAGGCCCCGCGATCAATGTCTTGATCATTCTGGCTCCTATGTATGTATAGGGATTAGCAATGTTTCTGTGCCTGGTATTGAAGAGGATATTGAAGTTAACAAACAACATTGAAGTTCAAAACCAAACCCAAAACATGTTCCCCTTTGCAGGGTAACTGAGCACAGATCATTTTTTTTTTTTAAATTTAAAAATAAACTTTAATAGGTGTCATAAAATCATTTTTATTGACTCGCTTTTGTTCGTGGGTGGCTGGCTGGCAGACAAAATCTTTGAACCGTTGACTCTCTTCCCGTCAACCTATCGCGCTGAAACTTGGTACAGAGACCCCCCAAAATCTGTTTTTCCTGTTTTTCAAGGGAAAGAAAAAAAAAATAATTCCCGATAACTGTGCTAAATGAGTTTCTTATTAAAATAAACATCGCACGTTTGGTGCGTAATATTTTCTTTTGTTTTTGGTGAAATAATTCTGCGGGTGTAAAAGCAGGTGGGCCATCCTAATATTAATATAGTTCAGGGGCGGTTGTGAGGCTTGAGGGAGGGCCCTAATTGGAATTATAATAAAGTGCGTTACAATTTTAAGTGCCCTCCCCCCCAGTGCTCGATATTAAATTTTATAAAGGATTTTCACGAAAAACTTTACTTTCAGTGGTTCTTGAATTTTTATCATTAGCTTATCCAGGAGTATCCATTTTGTAAAAGCTTATCTGGAATTTTCACTAGAATTTTCGGGGCAGGCCAGAGTGGCGGGAGAGCCCCTACGCGAGGAAAATGTTGTAAGGCTCTGCTCTGCAGATGGAGCTGGTAGCCAATGTACTAGCCGGGTGACATAGGAGAGTAATCTCAGGAGCCTCACCCGAATGTGTGCGTTAGTTAGTACTCACAAAACAGTAATCGTAAATCAGTTGGAGTATATTGATAGACTGACTTACAACAGTAGCACTTAATCCTGTTACATTGCTGAGCCCCGAAATATTTCTTTCTGTGGGGGGTCTCGAACTTCCACTCGTTTTTTGACGACTCCCCCCCCCCCCCCCCCCCCCCCCCCCGGTTTGAAAACCCTAGTAGATCATTGAATTTTGCAATAAAATTTCGAGCTGAAGCAATTTGTTAACAAACAAAAAAGATTTTCATTATCAAAATGTTTTTTAAGCTCCTCATTGCATCCTTTGGCTCTAACCATTTTTTTCTCTCCAGTGACATCTGCTTCTGTGGTTGTTCTCTAACAGTGAACTATCCAAAAGATAAAGTGTAAACATCTTGGCCTCCTGTAATATCGTTCCTTAAAGCCACGTTCTGCGTGCACCAACACTTGTCTAGTTCAGTGGTTCCAAACTTTTAAGTTTTTTCGGACTGGTGGATGAGTTGCGAAATTAAATGAGGGACTGGTGAAAGGATGAGAAATTGCACGATGGACTGGTGGACAGGTTGAGAATTTACACAAAGAACCGGTGGACAAGTTGAGAAATTACACAAGGAACCGGTGGAAAAGTTGAGAAATTAAACGATGGACTGGTGGACAGGTTGAGAAATTAAATGATGGACTGGTGGACAGGTTGAGAATTTACACAAAGAACCGGTGGACAAGTTGAGAAATTACACGATGGACTGGTGGACAGGTTGAGAATTTACACAAAGAACCGGTGGACAAGTTGAGAAATTACACGATGGACTGGTGGACAAGTTGAGAAATTACACAAGGAACCGGTGGACAAGTTGAGAAATTAAACGATGGACTGGTGGACAGGTTGAGAAATTAAATGATGGACTTTTGGACAGGTTGAGAAATTAAATGATGGACTGGTGGACAGGTTGAGAAATTATATGATGGACTGGTGGACAGGTTGAGAAATTAAATGATGGACTGGTGGACAGGTTGAGAAATTAAATGATGGACTGGTGGACAGGTTGAGAAATTAAATGATGGACTAGTGGTCAGGTTTAGAAATTAAATGATGGACTGATGGACAGGTTGAGAAATTAAATGATGGACTGGTCGACAGGTTGAGAAATTAAATGATGGACTAGTGGTCAGGTTGAGAAATTAAATGATGGACTGGTGGACAGGTTGAGAAATTAAATGATGGACTGTTGGACAAGTTGAGAAATTAAATGATGGACTAGTGGACAAGTTGAGAAATTAAATGATGGACTGGTGGACAAGTTGAGAAATTAAATGATGGACTGGTGGACAGGTTGAGAAATTAAATGATGGACTAGTGGTCAGGTTGAGAAATTAAATGATGGACTGGTGGACAGGTTGAGAAATTAAATGATGGACTGGTGGACAGGTTGAGAAATTAAATGATGGACTAGTGGTCAGGTTGAGAAATTAAATGATGGACTGGTGGACAGGTTGAGAAATTAAATGATGGACTGGTGGACAAGTTGAGAAATTAAATGATGGACTAGTGGACAAGTTGAGAAATTAAATGATGGACTGGTGGACAAGTTGAGAAATTAAATGATGGACTGGTGGACAGGTTGAGAAATTAAATGATGGACTAGTGGACAGGTTGAGAAATTACACAAGGGACCGGTGGACAAGTTGAGAGATTACAACACGGACCGGTGGAAAAGTTGAGAGAATACAACGGAGACCGGTGGAAAAAATGAGAAATTATATAAGAGACTGGTGGAAGAGTTGAGAAATTGCATCAAGGGACTGGTGGACAAGTTGAGAGATTACAACAGGGACAGATATCAGATTTATTCATTGTTGTCAATTCTTTTCCCCCATAAATGTTCATGTTCGGCCCGGCAAAGTGAAACTCGTGGACCGGTGCCTGGACCGTGAGACTCGTGGACCGGTGCCGGGACCGTGGACCCCCACACTTTGGGAAATGCTTGCCTAGTCAATAGGACGTGTACGTTATAGCTGAATGCAGATTCATGGGAATTCTCTGACGTTCGTGCACTAGAGTCGCTGTAGAAGTATGTCCTCATCAATTGGACACTTTATATCGGGCTACGTTAATGTTTTTTTTTTGTTTTTTTTTTTTTGTAGTTGTTGTTTTGTGTCTAGGGTGGAGGAGGAGGGGGTGTCAAACGAATGACACGTGTGAACCATACATATTTTAGAGGAAATTCAATACTGATGTCTGATTTAAAAAAAAAAAAATATTTTTTTTTGGGGTGGTGGGGAATTCTTNTTTTTTTTTTTTTTTTTTAGTTGTTGTTTTTTGTCTAGGGTGGAGGAGGAGGGGGTGTCAAACAAATGTCACGTTTGAACCATACATATTTTAGAGGAAATTCAATACTGATGTCTGATTTAAAAAAAAAAAAATATTTTTTTTTGGGGTGGTGGGGAATTCTTGTCACTCCTGCCCTTGGAACATGCGTTGTCATGGTGACGCGAGCAGTAAACTGTCTTGTGAAAATGAGTCTGCTGTCTGAGCAAACCTTATTATAAAAAAAAAAGAGATTAATATTTATGATTGCTATAACAGCGAAGCTAAAAGATTTTAATTTAAAAAATATACCAGGAAGCTATTATATATATATATATAATACATATAAACGTTCGTTCAGAAGTTATGTAGAAATGGATGAAATATTTGTTTCGTACAAACCCTTTCATGATAATGAGTTAATTTACTTTTGAAGTATCCGACAAGCTAAAGTATTAACATTCAGTAATCTATTGGCCAATGCTGCAAAAAGAAAAGCTAGATAACATAATCCTAATGGGGTCTTGGTTCTTATTTAAAAAAATGTTTGAAGTTTTTTGTTTCTTTTGTCTATTTTTAATTATTTTAAAAAAAAATTCTGTATTGTTTTCTTTTCGTTTACCATGTTTTAATTTGAAAAAAACCCATATTCAAATCACGCATTTTATCATTTAAAAAAACATATATATTTTTTTTTTTTTTTTGCTTAGGACATTGTTTGCAGTTTACGGGAAGAAAGAAACTTAGAAAATATGTGTTTTGTTTATTATTATGTTATCACGTGATCTATACCTTCTTATGTCTATTTCTCTTTTTTTAATTAAAAAAAAAAAATTAAATTTTTGAATTTAGCTGCAATGGGTGAGAAATTGTAACGATTCTTATGCATGATGTGGGTGAGTTGTTGCATGCTCTAGATGTTTTTGAGCATGAGTGCAGTGTGCAGGAGGGCACTGTCAGGTCACGTGAAACGTTCCCCTCAATACATCAAGGGAGGTCTTTTGTTTTTTCCACGGGAAGTGAACACGAGAAGCGCTCACAACAGCGATCCCCTCAATACATCTTTCACACTTCGCGGTCTGGCATCAATAGACTTCCCCGGTGATGACAATTTGATGGCAGGGTGAAAGGTCACCTTCACTAGGGTGGGTTGTTGTTTTTTTTTGGGGGGGGGGGGGTGGGGGGGGGGGATGGGGCTAATCTGAAGGTTTTGCGGTAAGTCGTAACTTGTGAAGTGCCTGACAAGTCTGTTTGGTCACTCCGAACATTTTTACTTCATGTGTAGTATAATTATAAATAACACACAATTCTATGGTTAGACAAACAAAATAATTTATGTCAAAAAAAACCAAACATAGGACATAGTGCCATAATAAATTAAACCACCCCTAAAACTAAAGTTTTATAAATGCTTTATACGTATTTTTACTTTGTATTTATGTAAATTGTACGTGATTTATCATTTATGAACTATGTGATTGTGGCAACGGATCTTTTTTTTTTTTTGTGTATGGGAATGGTTTTTATCAAACTTAGTCTCTGTAAAAAACTATTAGACAAAAGATTTATTTCAACCCAAATACGTCAAAAATACAAAGCACATACTCAACAGCTACATAATCCATGGAAAAAAAAAACAAAAAAAAACGCAACCATTGAAAAAATCATTTACATTCTTCTCCCCTTGAGAAAAGGGAAAAACTTATTTCATCTATGTGAACTATAAAATGGCCTATGACAGCATCAAAAGAAAATATCTGTATGAGATTCTGCAGGAGTTTGGCATACCCCAATAAACTGACAAGACTGATACATGTAATATTGTCCAACTCAAGAAGCAAGATCAAGGTTTAAGGAGAATATTCAAGGGGATTTCAGATTAGACGAGGCATAAGACAGGGAGACTCACTGTCTTGTATGCTATTTAACCTGACATTGGAGAGCGTTAAAAGAAGCATGCCTATATTTACACCCGAGCAACCGCAACAGGATACTTTCTGAGGGGAACCCAAAACTCACAACCAATGGGCACTCTCTACAATCAACCACTTCAGTATCTTGCGCATTCTGATGACATAGCACTGCTAGAGAAAAGTATTATAGACATATCAAAATCCTTCAATGAATTAGAAGACGCATCAGGGCTGGACGTTAACAACCAAAAAAAAAAAAACCAAAGAAACATGACTATGATAAGAGAAGCCATTAAAATTAGAAACAAGACTTTAAAAAAAGGAAATTAATTCAGATGCCAAGGATCTTTATTGAATGAAAGAAACGAATTATTACTAACAGAAATAAAAGAAAGACTATCAGCCTGAAACAGAGGATACTTCAGTAGTCAGAAAATACTCAAAAATAAAAACATTATAAAAGAAACAAAGAAACAAGTGAAACTTGGACCCTAGAAAAAAAAAACAGTAAAAAACCTAATTAACACATGGGAGAGGAAAGTTCTCAGGAATATATATGGACCAAAAAAGGATGAATATGCTTGGAGAATACGAACCAACAATGAATTGCACAGTCTCTATCAGGATCACACGATAGTTAGAGAAGTAAAAAAAAACAGGTAAGCCACGATGGTCAGGAATTTTAGAAATAATGCCAATGATAGAGGAGTGAAGAGGGTGCACCACCAAAACCCCAGAGGAAAACGGCCTAAAGGCAGATCTAGGCTTAGACGAATGAATGATGTGGAAAAGAATCTACAACCGCTGGGAATCCAAGCATGGGAAAGAAAAGAATTAGTTAGGTACGAGTGGAAGCAAGTGGTGAGGCAGGCCAAAGCCCTACATAGGCTGTAGCGCCCCATGTATGGATGGAAAGGCTAAGTGGAAGCAAGTGGTGAGGCAGGCCAAAGCCCTACATGGGCTGTAGCATCCCATGGATGGATGGAAAGGCTTAGTGGAAGCAAGTGGTGAGGCAGACCAAAGCCCTACATGTTCTGTAGCATCTCATGGATGGATGGAAAGGCTAAGTAGAAGCAAGTGGTGAGGCAGGCCAAAGCCCTACATGGGCTGTAGCATCCCAGATGGAGGATTAAACATCAAACTAGTGCATAATGGATAATACATGGAGGCCGACAATGAAGTACGTCACGCTAATTTCGGACAAAGTACGTCACACTTTCGAACTGAAAAAAAAATTATTACAAAAAAATAATAATAATAATAAGTTTTCATCTAAAACACACTTTGTCATTTAACTATTATATATATCTACAAGTGACATCGTCTGTCAAAATTCACCCATCACAACAGAAAGTTCAACATCCATGGCAATGTTAGGGTTGTGTGTGTGTGTATGATACGAAAAGTTAAAAATATATTACGTCACACGCAATCGTTAACTCTCCACAACTCGCCCCCCCCCCGGTCCCCGTGTCAAAAACTGTCACACTTTCCTGTCCTACTTTATGGACGGCCTCACCCCCCCCCCTAATTTAATAAACGTTTAAAATGACGACACCCTCTAAGCGAGGCCTTTTAAATCCTACTTATTTTCAATGTAACAGGCCTGAAAAATTCGCGGTTAAGTTTTATTTAACACAAATTTCAAGTCTCAAAAGTCTCGACATTTACCAAACTGTATTATTATGATTATTTTTGTTTTTTTTCGATAAAGAAACGTTTTTCAATTCAATTGTTACAGTGACGTGTAGAGGTAGATGGTTTGGATTAGGATAGTATTATTCACACTTTAAATACAAAAAATAAAAGATTGCCATAAAATCCATTTCGTTTTATTTATTTATTTTTTTTAATTTTAATTTAAAAAAAAAAAGAAGACAGTTTTAGCCAACGGCCCTCAAGAAAGAAAATATTTCCCGACCCTTTTATGTGATTCTTGTTCAAGTGCCAAAAGGAAAAAAAGATATATAATGATTGCATCAAAGTACAAAAGTAATAATTCCTAAATATCTGATTCTTATGAGTTAACTGTTCTGGCCATATTGTTGAAAGTTTGTTGCTTTATCATTTTTAAAAAAAAAATGCTGGGGGGGGGGGGGAAAGGTCCCGTTTGTTTTTTTT
>CAXITT010000503.1:145732-164996 GCA_964033795.1 Lymnaea stagnalis | reverse complement strand
CCCCCCCCCTTTTTTTTTTTAAACCTTAAAACAGCTTGAGAGCAGTCCTTCATTTATTATGCATTGTCACAGTAGTAGGACGCATTACCATGATGTAATGATTTGAGGCGCTGGGTGCAATCAATGGGTGGGGAGGGGGGAGGGGGGGCGCATGGCATCTCCATAAGTGCCGTATCCTGGATTATCAGTCCATGAATTTGGTGAGGGTGGTCTTTTTTTTTACGAAGTGACTGAAGGGCATCAGTGCACCTAATTAACGCGTGAGTTACACGCGGTGCATCGTAACAGGGTGCCTTAACTTTGACAAACACTGCGTATTAATGTTCTGTCACTGGCAGTGCCCCTCGAGCTTCTTCTGCCTGTCACAAATCAGTGCTTCTATAGTTTCTGTCTGTCACAAGCTGAGCTTCTAGAGTTTCTGTCTGTCACAAACAGTTATTCTAGAGTTTCTGTCTGGCACAAACAGTTCTTCTAGAGTTTCTGTCTGGCACAAACAGCTCTTCTAGAGTTTCTGTCTGTCACAAACAGTTCTTCTAGAGTTTCTGTCTGTCACAAACAGTTATTCTAGAGTTTCTGTCTGTCACAGACAGTTCTTCTAGAGTTTATGCCTGTCACAAACAGTTCTTCTAGGGTTTCTGCCTGTCACAAACAGTTCTTCTAGAGTTTCTGTCTGTCACAAACAGTGCTTCTAAACAGAGCTTCTAGTTTTTTCTCTGTCACGAACAGAGCTTCTAGAGTTTCTGTCTGTCACATGCTGAGCATCTAGAGTTTCTGTCTGTCACAAGCAGTTCTTCCAGAGTTTCTATTTTTCAGAAGCAAAACACCTCAATACTGTTGAAATCCTACATTTACTCCTGCATAACTCGATTCATGGACATCCTACCAAACAATAACTGGGAGGAAATCGCATTTTTACGGTTGGGCCCACTGTTTGAGATTTCGGACACCATTCTAAATAAATATGAGAATCTATATTTAGCTCAGCCTTGACCCAAAGTTCCTTCAAGGGAGCAACGATTGCACGTGACCTTAGGGAAGTCTCTCTAAACAATTTACGTCACGTGACATCACCCTGAAATATATATAAAAGCACTGTCTTCCTCCACAACACTTCCTTCGGTTATCTCCTCCTGTCTGACGGCGCCAGCGCCTAATAAACGTAGCGACATATAATGACGTAGTATTATCGTACTCTCCGCTAGGGCAGTAAGGGCCCGGGGGGTGGGGAGACATGACGTACGGCAAACCCCCACCCCATCCCACCGCACAACACCCCATGGTGCTGAAAGCAGTCTCAGAGACAAGCGAGAAAAAAAAAAGAGACCCACGTCTGGACAGTGGTTTACTCCATAAGCGACGTCTCTGCGCAGAGGTCTAGTATATCTGATTGGGCCTACAACCAGGATAGCATTGTTTGCAATACGCAGTTGAAAATAAAATAAAAATAATAATAATTTCTGATCACTTTCTTTCTAGATTTTTTTTTTTTGAAAAGAGAGATAAAAGTAACACATACAACCCCCACCCCCACCCCCACCCCCTACCATTAAAAAAAAAGAAAACAACAACAACAAACAAAAACAACTACAAACAAACTACAAACAAACTACAAACAAACTACAAACAAACTACAAACAAACTACAAACAAACTACAAACAAACTACAAACAAACTACAAACACGCAACGAACAGCAAGTAAACCATCGTCTGTCGAACGTCAAACAAAAATGTTCAGGACATGAAGACCGAAAAGAAACACGTGTATGTTGGCCCATTTATGAAGTATGTTGGCCCATCTCTGAAGTATGTTGGCCCATCTATGAAGTATGTTGGCCCATCTTCTGAAGTACGTTGCCCCCAACAATGAAGTATGTTGGCCCATCTATGAAGTATGTTGGCCCATCTAATAAGTATGTTGTCCCATCTATGAAGACTGTTGGTCCATCTATGAAGTGTGTTGGCCCATGTTTGAAGTATGTTGGCCCATCTGTGAAGTATGTTGGCCCATCTATGAAGTATGTTGGCCCATCTCTGAAGTATGTTGGCCCATCTATGAAGTATGTTGGCCCATCTCTGAAGTATGTTGGCCCATCTATGAAGTATGTTGGCCCATCTATGAAGTATATTGGCCCATCTAATAAGTACGTTGCCCCATCTATGAAGACTGTTGGTCCATCTATGAAGTGTGTTGGCCCATGTATGACGTATGTTGGCCCAACTGTGAAGTATGTTGGCCCATCTATGAAGTATGTTGGCCATCTCTGAAGTACGTTGCCCCATCTATGAAGACTGTTGGTCCATCTATGAAGTGTGTTGGCCCATGTATGAAGTATGTTGGCCCAACTGTGAAGTATGTTGGCCCATCTCTGAAGTATGTTGGCCCATCTATGAAGTATGTTGGCCTATCTATGAAGTATATTGGCCCATCTATGAAGCATGCGTGAACATGTATCACTGGTAAACTAAAACAGAATATCTAGACATTAGAGTTGGTTAACCGTTGGTAGATACGCCATAGTTAGGGGGCGTCATTTCAGGTTTTTCTAAGGTGGAGAGGGGGGGGAAACTCAAAACTTGGTCCGCTTGCTAAGTTGTTTAGAAGTGGAGGCGTCACAGTACATGGCAATTTAAATAAAACCTGCAAAATTGAAGAGGGTGGGGAGTTGGCAGATCCCCCCCCCCCTTGCCTCCCCAAATGACGTCCCAGGCCAGAGGTAGTTACTGTGATCAATGAGAATTAAAAAAAAATATATATTTTTTTTAAAAATATCCTTATGATCAGTGACCTTTGAGGGCCCTTCCAGATCATCGCCATGGAGGACGACACTAGCTGGCGATATACGAAACCAAGGGCATATAACAACTTCTTTACTGTCAGCAGAAAGGGGGGATATCTAGCTGGGGATATACGAAACCAAGGGCATATAACAACTTCTTTACTGTCAGCAGAAAGGGGGGATATCTAGCTGGGGATATACGAAACCAAGGGCATATAACAACTTCTTTACTGTCAACAGAAAGGGGGGATATCTAGCTGGGGATATACGAAACCAAGGGGATTTAACAACTTCTTTACTGTCAACAGAAATGGAGGATACCTTCCTGACTGTCAAGAACTGAAGATGATAATCCATGACTGTCAACAAGGGAATATGCTACTTTCCTGACTGTTAGCATAAGGAGATGCTACTTTCCTGACTGTTAGCATAAGGAGATGCTACTTTCCTGACTGTTAGCACAAGGAGATGCTACTTTCCTGACTGTTAGCACAAGGAGATGCTACTTTCATGATTGACAACAAGGGGAGAATGATACCTCCCTGACTGATGATACCAAGGGGAGATGATAACTCCCCGAATAACTTCCCGAATGTTATCAAGGGCAGATGATATCTTTCTGGCTGTGTTAACACTGGGCGAAGCTGTTCTCCTGACTGTTACCATGTGGCGACCTCAAAGGATCATACACAACTCAACTCTATTCCAAACACGTCATTTATAAATGCTTTTTGCAGGCTGTTTTGAACTGCAGTGACATGGCAAAGTTTAGGACAACACCGTTTAGGATAAAGTTTCGTGTCTTGATGATGTCAGCATGTAATTTTTTTCCGCTTTTTCTTTCTTTTTTTATTCTTCTTCATATTCTTATTCCACCCTAGCCGGGGAATTTGAGAACACTTCTTAGCCAGAGGTTTGAGGCAAGCATTCCACCCCAAGACACTTTTTCTGACCCCCGGGAATATAGGCAGCTACGATTCTCAAACTGCCATGGCGGTGGGGGGTGGGGTAGCCGTAGAGGAGGTGGGGGTCGCAGTGGAGCACGGGGTGTGTACATATCTCTTTGTCCGGGTGTGTGTTAATTACTCTTATTCCATTGTGTGTACATATCTCTTTGTCCGGGTGTGTGTTAATTACTCTTATTCCATTCTGTGTACATAACTCTTTGTCCGGGGGGGGGGGGTGTAAATAATTTTTAGTTTGGGATTTTGTGCATAACTCATAGTCCAGGAGTGTGTGTACATAACTCTTATTCCTGTTGTGTGTGTGCATAATTCTTTCCCCGGAGTGTGTGTACATAACTCTATGTCCGGGTGTGTGTACATGCCTCTTTTTGTCCGGGGGTGTGTGTACATGACTCTATGTCTGGGGTGTATACGTAAATCTTTGTCTGGGGTGTGTGTATATGACTCTATGTCTGGGGAGTATACGCAAATCTTTGTCTGGGGTGTGTGTACATCACGCTATGTCTGGGGTGTATACGTAAATCTTTGTCTGGGGTGTGTGTATATGACTCTATGTCTGGGGAGTATACGCAAATCTTTGTCTGGGGTGTGTGTACATCACGCTATGTCTGGGGTGTATACGTAAATCTTTGTCTGGGGTGTGTGTACATGACTCTATGTCTGGGGTGTATACGTAAATCTTTGTCTGGGGTGTGTGTATATGACTCTATGTCTGGGGAGTATACGCAAATCTTTGTCTGGGGTGTGTGTACATCACGCTATGTCTGGGGTGTATACGCAAATCTTTGTCTGGGGTGTGTGTACATCACGCTATGTCTGGGGTGTATACGTAAATCTTTGTCTGGGGTGTTTAAACATAACTCTTTGTCCGGGTTGTGTGTACATAACCGTCACGGCAATGGTCTTACGGTTAAAGTAATAATTTTAAATAAAGAAAACAGTGCAAGACTGGAGGTATCAAAAACAACTATTACCTCTTTGTATTTATAGCCTACCTAAGCTTTAAAAAAATTTGTCTTGTTGTTTGTTTTTTTTTATTTTTTTTTTCCCATTCGTCTCTCACCCCGTCCATTCATTATATCATTAAAAAAACCAACAACAACAAAAACAACAACTGCTCACTTCTGCCAAGGTCGACGTAAACATAAAACCATTTTTTCCTCTCCTGGTTTTCCCCCCTGCTTAAAAAAAGGAAGCAAAAAAAGGAAGTCGTTGCAGATCATGAACGCACGAACTGACTGCGGCTCAGTTCAACTTTCTTTGTTTTAACCTGAAAGAAAACATCTTTTTCTTTTTTCTTTTAAAGACATAGATACGGCGTGTTGAAAAAAAAACAAAAAACAATAAAACATTAGGCCCCAGGACAAAAGCAAAAACAATAAAACATTAGGCCCCAGGACCAAAGCAAAAACAATAAAACATTAGGCCCCAGGACCAAAGCAAAAACAATAAAACATTAGGCCCCAGGACCAAAGCAAGAACAATAAAACATTAGGCCCCAGGACCAAAGCAAGAACAATAAAACATTAGGCCCCAGGACCAAAGCAAAAACAATAAAACATTAGGCCCCAGGACCAAAGCAAAAACAATAAAACATTAGGCCCCAGGACCAAAGCAAAAAAATAACTCAACCAATTATAATTTTTCTCAAAAACAAATGAAACAAAATGTCGAAAAGTGACCGTTCAGCCCTCAGGAGTAAAAAGTCCATTTTAGTTTAAAACGTGTCAGTGTCACTCTAGGTTTGTTACAAACTGTTTGGGGGAAAAAAAATATATTTTGCATTGCTAAATGGGGATTCAATTCATAGACGCGTTGAATGCCTCCTGTTTGTTAAGGTCTATTTTAAACCATAATGCATTAATGCATTTCCCTTACTCTTAAAATATAACCAAATGCAAGATTGAAGTTTATTTGTTGACATATGCTACAATCTCCAAAAAATTTATATTTATTATGGTTCATTACTATTTTTTTTTTTTTTTTGAAAGGCACTGGGGATGATAACCAACTTCCCATTGCGACAAGCAGTTTAGACGTATCTCTCTTCACGCTCTCGGGGGTCATGAGGTCATGGCTGTCTATCTCAGTGGGGCATCTTGCAGACTCGAGCCAGTTTGTTTGGGTCGTCATGTTGTGTTGGTTACAGCTAAGTGGTTAGCTCTTTACATGCGATTTTGTTATTTTTGTTGTAATATTTTTTTTTTATTCTTGTTGATATCTTTGTTTGTATTTTAAAGAAATAAAATGTGCTGTTATTTTAATCGTTATTTTCGTGTACGTTTTTATTGAAATTTTCGTTATTAGTTTTTTTTTGTTGACATTAATGTAGACATTTAATCCCCCCCACCCCCTTCCCCCAATCCATCCCTGAATTTCTTGTAAAAAATGAGAATTTTTACCCCAAACTAGTACCAAATAAAAAAAAAAAAAAAATAAAAAAAGAGAATTTTTCCCCCAAACTAGTACCAAAAAAAAAAAAAAAAAAAAGAGACATGCCAAACGAGATAAATATTCACAAAAACTTGGGTAACGAGGTCTCCACTAAAATTTCAAAGCAAATCGAATTGGGTAAATAATGATATTCATTAACGATTAGGGCAATGTGATAACCCCAGAAGCGTGATGCCCCCCCCCCCCAGAGACGCGAGTCACTAGGCAACTGTCAAGTGTGCCAATGCCTTAAGAAGCTCACATTATTTAAAATAATAATACTAATAATTCATAGGAGTTATGATGAGTTGAACAATAAAAATAAAAATTTAATTAATAAAATACCCGTCGTTTTCGACGGGTAATAGTACTAGTTGTTTCCATAATAACTGTTGGTGTCCTTCGCGGCGGGAAATGGATGCCACGGTTGCACAACGCTGCCTACTCTCTGCCTCTAATCTTCTCTCTATAAATATAGCTCAGCAACGGTCTCCTGCGAGGGCCATTCGTTTCTCGTCAGAGTTGTTTTTTATCTGTTATTTTCCTTGGCCGGGTATCAGCATCCCAGAAACACGTGACCTCAATTCAGAAGTTGTTAAAAGCGCCCCCCCCCCAAACCCCTGTGTCAATAAATGTGAGCGCTTGTGAGGTAAGAAAATAGAGAAGACTTAAGCCAGATTTGTTAAAAAATAAAAAAAAAATGAGCGAAGATATTACAAGCTCACAAAATTTATGTGACCTAATTTGATAACACTTCTGCTTATGTGCTGGTCTATAATTAGATCCAAAGAACATCATTATCAGGGATTATCAGCTCCATTTAAAGCATCCGAATCTCATTGAAATCGAGAGAAATTGCATCCCAATTAACGGGGCATTAAATTGAAATTTAACCCCTGCCTATTGACCTTCTCATTGGGCTTTCTTACGGATCTTCTCCTGGAAAATTCTTGCAACCTTTCGTTGAATCTTCTTGCTCACCTTCCCACTGTACCTTCTTGCTGACCTTCTAATTATACCTTCTTGCTGACCTTCTAATTGGACCTTCTTGCTGACCTTCTAATTGGACCTTCTTGCTGACCTTTTAATTGGACCTTCTTGCTGACCTTCTAATTGGACCTTCTTGCTGACCTTCTAATTGGACCTTCTTGCTGACCTTCCCATTGGACCTTCTTGCTGACCTTCTAGTTGTACCTTCTTGCTGACCTTCTTATTGGGCCTTCTTGCTGACCTTTTAATTGTACCCTCTTGCTGACCTTTCCATTGTACCTTCTTGCTGACCTTCCAATTGGACCTTTTTGCTCACCTCCTCATTGGATCTTCCTACGGAACTCATTGGACCATATACATGTTTGAGCCTAGCTAACCAGTTATTAAAATTGACCAACTCACAGGCCCTTAGCCCTGACTAACCAGACCTATCGACCGATCTTTAAACTGGACCTTATAACTGACCTTCTCATTAGACTGACACTTTGTTTAAATCTTTGTGGTGACCTTGATCTTTGTGAGAGAGATCAGAACACCCAGATCCTGTATAATTATAGCGAACGGTCGATGAAAACTTTGTATTCTTTTGAATACAACTTATTCTTGCTGTAACATACAACTTAGTCTGGCTGCAACAAACAACTTATTCTTGCTGTAACATACAACTTAGTCTGGCTGCAACACACAACTTATTCTTGCTGTAACATGCAACTTAGTCTGGCTGCAACACACAACTTATTCTTGCTGTAACATGCAACTTAGTCTGGCTGCAACACACAACTTATTCTTGCTGTAACATACAACTTAGTCTGGCTGCAACACACAACTTATTCTTGCTGTAACATGCAACTTAGTCTGGCTGCAACACACAACTTATTCTTGCTGTAACACACAACTTAGTCTGGTTAAAAGCATACACCTTAGTCTGGCTGTAAAATACAACTTAGTCTGGCTGTAACACACAACTCAGTCTGGCTGTAACACACAACTTTATCGTTGTTGTGGCATTCACCTGGTAATGGTAATTAGCTCATGGTTTACACCTCTCATTCAAATCAGTGTAGGGCCATCATTTATAACCATACATTCTCAAATATATTTTTTTTCAAAGTCGTTTGTAACACTACGTCAAAATAAAGTGATCTTTTATGATCAGAAATGTTTTGAAAATATTTCTGAAGGTTTTTCTGCCTATACTGGATGTCAGAACTTGTTTAATTTAAATGAGGAGAACAAAAATATTCACCAAACCTTTTTTTAATTTTTTTTTTATTTTTTTTTGGATAATATTTTTTTTTTTAAAAGGGTACTTAGTGTTACCGCCAGTTGCTTTATTGACACTTCTATAAGAAACAAGCACCAAGCCAAGGAAACCTTCTTCTCAAAGCAAAACATGCTGACGGTTATTCCAGCTCAATCAAAATCTCACGTTTTCCCCAGCGTAGTTACTGCTCTTTGAGCGCTAAGGAGTGTTCTGGCAGTCCAAGGGACATAAGCAAAGAATTATTATCTCTTATGAGCGGTTGTCTTCCCGAAACTCAGAGAGGGGACATTTATTTGTGCATTGGTGAAACGTCATTGAACATTAAATAAATCAACAAATCTGTGCTGTTTCTTCTGCCTGGGAACGAACAAAGGGCACTTATGAACACAATCTCTCACATTAGGAAAGATTTTAAGTTATATATAATGTATTTTAAGACAAAATATCCTTCTCAAAATAGCTATGGCTAAATGCTAAATGTAGAGACCTAAATCAGGGTAATTTTTATAATTATTATTATAATATAAATAAGTACTTTGTTAAAATCAACGTTTGTAAATACAACTGTGAAATCTTAACTGTTGAATTTTAATCAGTGAATAAAAGAAGAAAGTGTTTAGATTTAATTTCAAAATAAATGTGTAGGTAGGGGCGTAGGCAGGGGCGTAGGAAAGTGGTGCGGAAGGGGTGGCACTTTTCTTCCTCATAAACGGGGGTGGGGGGGTATTTTCGGACGAATACAGTTTTTTTTCTTGGAAATGGGGGGCGGCGGCTAAAAGTTTGCCCCCCCCCTCGTTGGAGCTAACCCCAGCTACGCCACTGTGTGTTCTCGGACTAATATATTACTGCTGCTGAAGCTGTAATTATAAGAGACGTGAATACATTCCTGTGTTGATACCCAATTGGTGAATGGGGGAGTAAGGGGGGGGGTTAATGAGGGGGAAAAATAACGTTGTAAAAACAACTTGACATGGGGGTGTAAATAATGGATGATAAAAGAGCTTTTTGAGGCGCCCTGACCCACCACCCACCCCCGACTTGCCCCGCATAAGTAATAACATGATAAAAGAGCTTTTAAGGCGCTCTGACCTATCACCCACCTCCGACTTGCCCCACATAAATAATAACATGATAAAAGAGCTTTTAAGGCGCCCTGACCCACCACCCCCTTCGACATACCCCAAATGTGTGTGTGTGTGTGTGATAACTATTTCAGTGTTTGTATTGAATTATATTTTAAATAAAAGATGAACTGTTATTGGAGTTGTATTAATGTTTAAAGTATTTTGTGTGTGTGTGTGTGTTTTTAAAAAAAAGAAATTTGTAGTAACTGTTGTCAATGTTCTGTCTGTTGTCAATGTTCTGTCTGTTATCAATGTTCTGTATGTTGTCAGTGTTCTGTTATTGTCAATGTTCTGTCTGTTTTCAAGTTCTGTCTGTTTTCAATATTCTGTCTGCTGTCAATATTCTGTCTGCTGTCAATGTTCTATCTGCTGTCAATGTTCTGTCTGCTGTCAATGTTCTGTCTGCTGTCAATGTTCTGTCTGCTGCCAGTGTTCTGTCTGCTGTCAATGTTCTGTCTGCTGCCAGTGTTCTGTCTGCTGTCAGTGTTCTGTCTGCTGTCAGTGTTCTGTCTGCTGTCAGTATTCTGTCTGCTGTGAATGTTCTGTCTGTTGTCAATGTTCTGTCTGTTGTCAGTGTTCTGTTGTCGATGTTCTTTTTGTTATCCATTTTTTTTTCTGTTGGCCATGTTCTGTCTAACGTCAGTGTTTTCTTGTCTGTTGTCATTGTTCTATCCTTTGTCAATGTCGTGTCTTTTGTTAAATGCTATGCATGCTGTCCATTGCTCTGTCTGCTGTCAATGTTCTGGGACTGCGAGTAGTCAATATTATTCCTGTTGCCAGTGTCCTGTCTTTGGTCTGCTGTCAATGCTCGTGGATCAATGGCTGTCCGGATGGAGGTTCTGACGTCAATCCCTCACACCCACCCCACAGGGAGTGACCACTATTTCGTCTACAGATTTTTCGTGGACGCATCAACAACTCGCCAACTTGCGCCTTTTCAACTTAAAACTGTAACACAACGCAAACAAAGGTTCGCACACTGGAGGGCTCGCCCGGTCACTTTCCCACGCACATCTACTCGCGCAACACGCCGGGTGAGGAGCTTTGGTTTTTCTTCTTTCTCTTTTTTTTTTTTTTTTTTTTTTTTTTGGTGTTTTTTTCAGACTATCCAACTTTTTTTTTTTATTTTTTTTTTTGTCTGTCGTTCGGAGTTTAATTCACTTCATGCACTTGAAGGAAAAGGGGGTGGGGCTGGGTGGGATGGGGGCTTTTCGACCCGTGTCTCTGCGAGCCGGGAGATAAAGTGGCGATAATAGAGTGGAGGTTGATTTGTATCATGAGAATATGACATGACAGTGTCACGTGGTTGGGGCGTGGCCAGGGGTTTGGGGTGGATGGGGGGGTGGGTGGGTAGATGACATTCTTACGTGATCTGTGTATGTGTATGGGGGTGGTGGTGTTGGAGAGATGACATGGAATTCTTACGTGATCTGTGTATGTGTATGGGGTAGGTGGTGTTGGAGAGATCACATGGCATTCTTACGTGATCTGTGTATGTGTATGTGGATGGTGTTGGAGAGATGACATGGCATTCTTAAGTGATCTATGTATGTGTATGGGGTAGGTGGTGTTGGAGAGATGACATGGCATTCTTAAGTGATCTGTGTATGTTTAAGGGGTTGGTGATGTTGGCGAGATGACATGGCATTCTTACATGATCTGTGTATGTGTATGGGGGTGGTGGTGTTGGAGAGATGACATGGCATTCTTACGTGATCCGTGTATGTGTATGGGGGTGGTGGTGTTGGAGAGATGACATGGCATTCTTACGAGTCAGTGTATGTGTATGGGGGTGGTAGTGTTGGAGATATGACATGCACATTGTCACGTGATCTGTGTATGTGCATGGGGTAGGTAGTGTTGGAGAGATGACATGCACATTGTCACGTGATCTGTGTATGTGTCTGGGGGTGAAGGGTGAGGCTGAACATAAACCAAAAACAAAAGAGTTTTGATTTAACGACATTTTGTGTTTTTGATAATTTTTTAGCAGTAATCCTTAAATTGATTTATGTTCCTGACAAAGTTTTGATTGGGCCTAATACAATAAAAGTTTCTATTGGTCGGTACATAAAATTTGTTGAATAACATTACCATGACAGGGGTCAATAATATAGGTAAGTTCTAGGACAAAAAAACTTTTTGACTGGACGAGTCTACCCTTCAATCTACTGCTGAAACTTGGCACCTGCCCAAACCGTGTTATATACTCCTGAATCTTCACCTGAATCCCTGAATCTTCATTTGATACCTGAATCTACACATGAATCCCTGAATCTTCATCTAATCCCTGAATCTACACACGACTCCCTGAATCTTCATCTGATCCCTGAATCTACACCTCATTCATGAATCTTCATCTGATCCCTGAATCTACACACGACTCCCTGAATCTTCATCTGATCCCTGAATCTACACCTGATCCATGAATCTTCATGTGTAATTCAATTGAACATGCTAGTAGACACTGGTAAGCATGGTAGTAGACACTGGTCAGCATGCTAGTAGACATTGGTCACCATGGTAGTAGACACTGGTCACCATGGTAGTAGACACTGGTCAACATGGTAGTAGACACTGGTCAGCATGGTAGCAGACACTGGTCAGCATGGTAGTAGACACTGGTCAACATGGTAGTAGACACTGGTCAGCATGGTAGCAGACACTGGTCAGCATGGTAGTAGACACTGGTCAACATGGTAGTAGACACTGGTCAGCATGGTAGCAGACACTTGTCAGCATGGTAGTAGACACTGGTCAGCATGGTAGTAGACACTGGTCAGCATGCTAGTAGACACTGGTCAGCATGGTAGTAAACACTGGTCAGTACGCTAGTAACCACTGGTCAGCATGGTAGTAGACACTGGTCAGGATTCTAGTAGACACTGGTCAGGGCAGGAAACAACCGGTGATTTGCCACACTTGCAGCCTCCTAATGGGTTCGTCAAAGCCATCCAAAATAATACTACTATAATGTGCTTACTGCGTGGGTCACTGGATCGGTGCTGGTGGGTCGCTGGATCGGTGCTGGTGGGTCGCTGGATCGGTGCTGGTGGGTTGCTGGTGGGACCCTGGGGGGTTGTTTAGGGTTCTAGGTGGGTGTTGGTGGGTCGTTGGGTGGGGCACCGGTTGGGTGCTAGGTGGGAGTTGGTGGGATGCTGAGTGTAGCGTTGGGTTGGGGTGCTGGCTGGGTGTTGGTGGGTCACTGGGTGGGGCGCTGATGGGATGCTAGTAGGGTGTTGATGGGGTGTTGATGGGGTGCTGAATGTAGCGTTGGTGGGGTGCTGGATGGGGTGCCGGGGGATAAGGCGGAAGGGGGGTGCGTGTTGGGTGGCTGCTGACGGTGTGGTTCCTGGGTCTAGTTGCTTATGAGCAGCTTTCGGGACAGCTTGACACAGCTCTGCACTCTAAGTGATAAACACAGGGATGGCCCAGTCAGCATAACCTGTGGGGAACACTCCGGAAGAGGATCTGACCGCAGCAAAAAGGAGCAGTGGAGACTACGTGATTCTCTTTTTTTTCTTTTAAAGGGGAGCACTCTTAGAATCGCGGGGTGGGTCGGCGAGGGTTGGTGTATTTTCAGCTGGATGATTAAAGCATATCAAACATGTTTTCTTGAAAATCTTCAGACGTTAGCTGAATTGAATAGTATTTTTGTCAGATGTCTATTTATTTTTTTCGAATAATTTGCCCCTCTTGACAAAAATAAGAAATATGCTGTTGTCAAAGGGGGACATTCATGGTACACACGCCTTTTTGTTTAAAGTCGTAATGTTCCAGCACAAGAAATATGTATTTTCTTTTAAATTAATTATAAATTAGTTATATAAAAATTAGAAAGTAGATATGAATCAGGTCATCCTAAAATTCTGGGCGTTCCCACGGTGTTTTCGAAATTTTCCAACCCCCCTCCCACCCCCCCCCACCCCGCGCCCCCAATTTTTAATACGCTTTTTATTTGGTTGCTTTGTCATTTTGTTTACTTGTTTGTTTACTTGTTTGTTTACTTGTTTGTTTACTTGTTTGTTTGCTTGTGGCGGAATCTTGCATCTCTCAATTTTGACCCCGGTTCTTGGGGGTTCCAATTAAACTCAAACTTTGTACACTTACCCCCCCCCCCCCCCCTAAAACCCCCGATGTCAATACAACATTTCATGATCGGTAAATCACCAGTGACCTTCACTGACCCTTGAGTGACCTTCTGCGGATAGCTCAGGAAGATGAAAGTGACCGGTGACATGAAGGTTTTCACTTGAGCGTTTCCTTATCAATGGTTACTCGTTACCGATAACAACCAACGATCGGAAGCGACATTTTTTTACAACAGACAGGTCATATGTTCCAACCCATTTCCTGACCACCTATTACATCTTCTCACAGTCAATAGTACAATATCTATTATAATATATAAATATATATATGAATACTTAAAAAAACCACGCTTTTTTCAAAAATCAGTTTAAAATAAATTTCACTCCAAAAACGTCAGAGGTGTTACAGTCATCTGACTTTAAAAAAATAAAGCGTGGTTGTGGGAGGAGGGGGGCACCCTTGAAATACAAACAGGTGAAATGTCAGTTGGGGTGTTTCTGTGAAAAAACTACAATGACGTGATAAATACAAGGTTTGACACGTGTACACGTTTACAGTGCTGCAAGTTTTATGCAGCGTCATTGTTATGCAATGGGTTATATAATCATGAAAAATATGAGGTCTCACAACTGCCTTGCATTACTGTTGTAACGCTCCCATCGATGGTGATCTGGACAAGCGGAATGAAATTAGCGATACCGCTGCGTGCGTGTCTTTGCGATTTGCAAAGAACATCGAGTCCTTTGGGTGTCCTACGATTTTGTAGTCATATGAGTGTAACAACTCTGAAGTTGTGTTGTTTTTTTTTGGTTTTATTGTGGGAGTCCCTTGGGGTGACATGTAATTTTTTAAAAACTTTTTAGCACACTTTTTTGGAAAAAGTGTTGTTTTTTTTAAGGATTTTTTTTTTTTTTTTTTTTTTTTTTTTTTTTTTTTAATTTTAAAAAAAATTTTTTTTACAAAATTACAAATCGGAAATTCCATTCACAAAATCCACAAAATTTATCAATGCAAAAAATAAAATAAAAAAACTCACATCATAAACAAATCAACGAAAAAATGTAAATAAGACGCATTAGAAATTGAATCTCATGGCAGCCATGTTGTAAATATCACTCAATGAGTTCTCAACCTTTTTTCTTCCCTAGTAGGGCTGTCTGTATCATATTCTGATAACGAAAAATTATGTTGAAAACTTGTCTTTTAAATTGTTTCGACAGTTTTCCCGTTTTTTTTAAAAATGGGATCAGAATGTTTATTTTTTGTATTATACGCCCATTGAAACATGCTTTTAACAATATATATATATATATATATATATATGTATATATATATATATCAATGAATACATCATAAAATGGTTTCTGATACTTTTTAAAATCTTTCCAATTATGTTTCCATCTGTTAACTTTGCAGAACTGGAAAAATGTGGGTTATCTTTGCATCCCAGCGCCCCCTTGGCGTATGTAGCACGAGGAGGTAACTTGCGAGATTATTTCAGAGTTTATTTTTGCCTGCTGGGTCGAGAGGGGAGTAGGTAAAAAAAAAGAGTAAAATGCCCCCATCATTTACGAGGTCATGCAACGGACGCTCTTGTATAATACTCTAGGGGGTAATAAACTGTGCAATGAGTTGAGGGTGGTGGTGTGAGGGGATGAGAGTAGTGGTATGAGTGGGGGGGGGGGTCAAAGAGCAAATGTCCTTGACACTTGATCTGTTGAAGATTTTTATGTTTAGAGGCGTCTTGTCGTATTATTAATTGACAAGAATTAAACTTATAGCACTTAGCCACAATGTCATGGGATGTGCTCCTGTAGCATTGGGAAATGTATAGCACTTAGCCACAGTGTCATAGGATGTGCTCCTGTAGCATTGGGAAATGTATAGCACTTAGCCACAGTGTCATAGGATGTGCTCCTGTAGCATTGGGAAATGTATAGCACTTAGCCACAGTGTCATGGGTTGTGATCCTGTAGCATTGGGAAATGTATAGCACTTAGCCACAGTGTCATAGGATGTGCTCCTGTAGCATTGGGAGATGTATAGCACTTAGCCACAATGTCATGGGATGTGCTCCTGTAGCATTGGGAAATGTATAGCACTTAGCCACAATGTCATGGGATGTGCTCCTGTAGCATTGGGAAATGTATAGCACTTAGCCACAGTGTCATAGCATGTGCTCCTGTAGCATTGCAAAATGCAACCTCTGGCACCAGAATAATAAGTATCATTACGAGTGAACGAAAAAAACAACCCAAAAACATTTAAATTTCATGGTATCATCTGATGGCTTTTCGCGGTTGACATCTCAATTTTAGAATATTCGGAGTGTGTGAGTATCATGATAAAAAATATAAATAAAATTGTGATACTTCTCAACAGGGCTGAGGCAAGCAAAAAGCTGCAACCGGGGCGAAACCTGATTTTAGGCGCCCCCCCAAAAAAAACAACAACAAAAAACACATATTTTCCATGATGATTGCGCCTGAGGCGGGTAACCTCTTCGCTCTGCCCCCCAAACCTAACCTTCACTTAGCCGAGCTCTTCAACGCCACGCCAATCGGCTATTGTCTTCTGACTTGAGATTGTGTTCCTTTGTGTTGACCTCCTATAAACTGTACAGTCTTGTATTTGTAGTTAAAAAAGACGATCAACAACTTGTATATCATAGAATGAAAATTATAAGTGGACAATATTTAATTTTTCTACACTGTCGTTAAAAGAACTCTATTTAAACAGTACCTATGGTCGTTTTTTAATTTTTTTTACTCAGAAATTGACTGCACACATATGCAGGGGTGGCCCAGAAGAAGTGAGAACGTCTCGTATCAAAGGGTTAAATTATTGAATTCATAAAATGTTTTTATCAATGACAGTTGTATGAACTTTTTTACTTCGCTACCGTTAATCAGAAAAAATGTTCGATCTGCCTCCCCCACTCCCCCTGCTCCTGAACGACTTTTTTTTAAAAAAGCGTTGACATTTCGTGTACACAGGCAATGTTATCACAATGTGTGGGGGTGGGGGTGGGGGTGAGCACCCTGTACCTTGTAAGTCAAAAGTCTACCAAAAAATTTGATGGCCCATTTAGACCAGGCTTTACAGCGCTGTTCCATTGTTAAAATTACAACACTGTTCCATTGTTAAAATTACAGGCTGTTCCATCGTTAAAATTACAGCGCTGTTCCATTGTTAAGCCAGAGCTATAAGCCGTTGAATTGTGTACCCCCATACAAAAATCAACAGGTGTACGTCCTTAACCCTCAATGACGACACCATTCAGATATCTCACATATAAATAATCACACAATAAATAAATATATAAATGGATAGCTTTTGTGAGTAGCTTGCGTTTGACGTCACGAAGTGATTAAAATAAGGTTTACACTGTGCTTTTCGTCTCTTTCAAACTTTATGTTCAAAGGGAGTGAACTCAATATAATTATCTCAAATTATAAAGAAGTCAGGAGTGCTCATACCTATTTGAATTATTTTAACCTTGACTTGAATAAAATGTACATGCCCTTCTTTAGCCTTCTAATTAACATTTGAATACTGTAAATTTTCGGAATTTTATTTACCATTATCGAAATTTATTGGACAAAGCATTGCTTATATCTGTACAGTATATTGGATCTATGTCCTTGTTAGTCGTGTTTATGCCTGGCTATTAGATGCATCCGATCTTTTGTTAAATTTAAAAAGAATTATAATTTTTTTTTTTTAATTTAGTCTTTAAATGTACTGGTAACAAGTTGTAACCAGTGCATCTAGAAACTAAATGTAAAATTAAAATAAAATATTAATTTAACAAGAGATCGGGGGGGGGGGGGGGGAAATAAATCTGATATCCAGGCATAAATAACATAAAAAACACTAATTAAAATAAGCATCCTATTATATTTTTTTTCTTCGAAAAAATGTAATAAAAATTAAATTTAAAAAAATACGCGTTGCCACACAACAGACAGAAGAGTTCTTCGTGTACCAAATAAAAAAAATAAATAAATAATTGTTTGTTTTTGGACACTCATGGCACCAGAAAGTTAATCTATATCCTGATTTCGATTAATAAATTTATTTAAATTTTTTTTTTTTTACATGTTCTGGTTTTAAATTTGAAATAAAGGTTGCATTTTTCACTGAGGCTAGAAGGAGATAGGTACCTTCAACACGAGATCTATGACGATTCGCTGCCGCCATTTCGTCGACGCAAACTTCGCCGCCGCCATTCCGCCGACGGCCATAGTTCCAACGTTGATGAATTATTTGAACTTTGAGCCGAATAAAATTTACATATAATTATAAAAACGTTGGAGTTTAAAAAAAAAAAAAAAAAAATTTTTTTTAAAATTTTGGGTGTGTTTTTTTTTTTTCATAGTTCCAACGTTTATGAATTATTTGATCTTTAAGCCAAATAAAATTTACATAAAATTATAAAAAAGTTGGAGTTTAAAAAAAAAAAAAAAAAATCTTTTTTGAAAGTTTGCGTGTGTGTTTTTGTTTTGTAGATTGTTTGTTCGTTCCATATAATCGCCTAAGTGGATACATTGATATGGACTAAACGTTTTAAAAGAAAAAAATTATTTAATTGATATTTTCAGAACTTTGAAACGGATTGTCGAAAAAAAAATTGTAGTTTAATCAAAATCCTTACATAAGAGATTTTAAAATGGAAAACGTCCCGTAAGGACATGAGTTAAACTCTAGTGATTCATGTGGACAAAAAACAGCAACAAAAAAACAACAACAAAAAAACAACAAAAAAACAACAAAAAAAAACACACATTCCAGTTCAGCGGTTCTCAACGTGTGGTTGCATGATTTGTTACACTTTAAACAATTTCAGACGATAGTAGATTTAACTTTTATATTTGAATTCATTACAAGTTGTAGATTTATCATAAGCGTCTTAACAAAACAAGACAAAGTAAATGCATGTATAACTTTTATTACTGACATTCGATAATCCCACGGAATTGTCACAGTGTCAAACCTGGGCTGTGAATAAAAGTCTGGTGAGAAAAATTGTCACCTGCTACTGCGAGTTAAGTGGATATGTTTGAGGCGAGCTTCTGGCAAAACAAAAAACAAAAAAGGTCCCACATTCGGAACCAGGAAATAAGACAAATGGTTGGTGCCATCCCAATCAGCCAGTTTATGCCTCAACAAAAAAGTTACTTGGTTTGGATGCCTGGACAGAATGCCTGTGACAAACATGCATCGCAAGCGTACAATGTCAGGCACTCCGTACAATTTCAGGCACTCCGTACAATGTCAGGCACTCCGTACAATGTCAGGCACTACGTACAATGTCAGGCACTCCGTACAATGTCAGGCACTCCGGTTTCAGGAATGTTTAATGTTAACAAGAGTTACTGCAAATCTTCCCTTTTATATGATGAAATTTAAATTTTAATAGTTACTTTAGCGAAGTTGTTTTTTTGACTGTATCTTTACTTTGGCTTATAACGCTCAGACTTTTTTTCCGATTACAGATTCAAAAGAATTTAAAATACGAATGTATTTATTCACTATTTGTCAGGGTAGTCTATTCTGAATAGTTGTATAATATTGTATGAATATTGGTTTTTTTTTTTTTTTTTTTTTTTGTACCC
>CAXITT010000503.1:132109-145706 GCA_964033795.1 Lymnaea stagnalis | reverse complement strand
AAATAAGGTATCAAGTTTGAATAAAGCATTTTATCACACCATTTAGAATAATTATAAAACTTAATAAATTGTAAAGGTGAAGCTTTGTGTTTGTTAAACGAGATTTAATGAACTAAATAATTTAAAAAAAAAAAAAAAATCGTGCACCGTGGATCTCAATGACTTTATTATAGGGGCTAGTGTTAGTCCAGTGACAAGGGTCGCATGTCCTCAGACTAACAGGACTTAAGTCTTCCACTACTCGTGCAGACAGGACACATGTAAAAAAATAACGAGAACATCTCAAGTCGTTCAATGCTTTTAATGTGTTTATGTACATAAAACAGGGAACAATTAGAAACACAAAAACGTTTGTGTCAGTGGCGAAACAGCAGAAATGTATCAACTTGATTTTGTTATATTAAATTTTTAATTCTTTAAAAAAATATTGTTTTTTTTAAAAAATGTAAATTAGTTAAGTACACAATTAAATGAAGGAAATTGTATTAGTCGATTCATCATCTGAGTAACAGCATCTCTTCTGTTAGATCAGCAGCTCTGAACTTTTAATGATAGTGAATGCACCCAATCGAGCTCATTGTGAAGAGACACAGACCCCATGTCTAATCCTATAGTCACATTTAAAAAATAAAAATGTTAAAAAAATGTGTAGACCCAGCTGAGGCTCCACGTACCCCTTTAAAATTCATCCTTACTTTAACCCTTGGGTCCACAGGGATCATTGGTTCAGATCTGCTTTCCTAGACAAACTATAGATTAAAAACATATTAAAAAAAACAATGGAGAAACATGAATGAATTTTTCTGGACGTTCTTCTAGGACCCCCGAGAAATACACAGAATATGGAATCTAAATTAGTATACAAATCTTAATCAAATTCTTTTTGCTAAATTATTTAAACCTAACTCAATTAAATTTTTATAACCATGTGTTTAAAGAATTGGTCCCACTTTGATTTTAACAATTGTTTAAAAATTCCCTTTACCCCAAATTTTCTGTTATTATTTTTTAAAACCCAAAAATAAAATCATAAGATAAGCATCAATTTAACTTTCTTCTAATGCATAATTATAAAAAAAATTGACGTTTAAGTTAAATGCCTAGAGATTGCTTTTGTATGAAAGAAGGTTTTTCCTTTTTCTGATTTAACTCTCCATATTCTCCAATATCTTGGACTAATGTTTTAGTTACATGAGTTTGCTTGTAAGGGATGAATGACCAGTTCATCCTTAACACAATGATTTGAGTTTTTGAAAAAGAATTACAGGATTAAATATTATTCCTAGAAATGTGGTATAAGTTTCTCAAACACCATGGGAAATCTTCAGAAAAATATTGCCTTTTAAAAAATAATTTAAACTGTTGATTTCATTTAAAAATAATATCTTAAAACGCAAAGAAAAACTAAATCTCATTATTTTCAGGACAAAGGCAAGCCTTTTTATTAATCTTATTCACAATAACATTTTTTTTCTAAAAAAAATAAAAAATTATGAACAATATACGGTAATTAAATATGCCTACTTACGTAAATTTTCCAAACTAAGAAAAAAAAAATTCTCAACTATACCAATGTATCATATAGAGTTGTTTGTAATGCAATCGAATTGTAGCAAAATATTTTGATTTACATTAAATTAATGTTAATAATAGGGATGGTTACACTTAATTTAAAAAAAAAAAAGATGAAGAGTTACAGGTCAGACTTGCTGATACTAAACAATTCAGAAAACATGGAAGTCCATATATCATCATATGTACAGCTAATTTTCTTAAGTTCATTGCACAAATTGGATATATATCTTTGACCACTATTAACAGGCTTGAAACACAGCATCTAAGTGAACGGAGGAGAACAAAAATATTGGTAAGTTGATCTATGGGGAGGGGAGTTAATTTAAAGAAGCGGGCTTAACAGAGCTGTCTCTATAAATTATTACAAAGAGTTAATACACTAGGCCAGTTTGTGTTGTACAGTTTGGCTTAAGAGGGTCAAAGCCAGTGATGGCGACCCAATTTGGCATACCCTGACATATCAGAAATCTTAGCCATTAAAATTTATGGTCACTAATAACCAATTTTGTGACGTGCCATGGACTAAAAAAAAAAAAAAAAGAACTTTGATTTATTTTATGGAAGAGATGCATCATGGATTAAATTTAATTTTTGAGTTTGATACTTTTCAGCTGACTTGAAAAATCCCAATTTGGCATACCCTACAAAAACAGAAATATTAGGCATTAAAATTTATGGTTACAAATAACCAATTTTTGGAAGTGCCATGGAAAAAAAAAAAAAAAAAAGAACTTTGATTTATTTTATGGAAGAGATGCATCATGGATTAAATTTAATTTTTGAGTTTGATACTTTTCAGCTGACTTGAAAAAAAACAAAAAAACAAAAAATAGCTTTATTTGATGAGCATGGACCAAAACGGATTATTGCCCTAAGGTTTATGTACAATAAATATTTGTATATAAGCATGTTTACTCTATTAAAAAGGGAGTTTTAATTTTAAGATAAAACTTATTATTTTAAGTACAATAAAATGCGTGTCAATATCATAAATCCAATAAGTGGATGACTTTGGAGTGGGGGTGCAGATGTGGGGTGGAGAGGGGTGTGGAGCGGACCAAAACTGTCAGCAGTAAAGAAACAGAGATTTAAGTAAGTAAATGAAAAGATGTACAGGTTCCTTGCCTCCAAATAAAATAACAAGGGGCCTTACAAAGAAAGAAAAAAAAAACACCTGCTAATAACATGGATGCACAATGAATGGCTACAAGTATGACACACGTTTTACACAAATTGGACATATTTCTAGAGAGACTTTCAATTGTACAGTATATATAAGCACCCCATTATTCAACATGGCCAATCACACAGCAAAAAAAGGGAAATAATTACAAATATACAATTAAAACATGTGTCTTTAAGATACCGTAATAAATTTTGTTACAACTTAATTAATAAATTCAAACAGACTTTCCTAAATACAATTTGAATTTGAAAAAAAAATAAATCCAAAAATAAATTGATGCTGTAAACTGTAACAAAAGAATTTAATTTGTGACCAACCTGGATTCTTTTCCTTGGCAGAAAAAAAAAAAGGAAAAGGCAAAACCTTTTTATTAATAATTGATGTATGAAATACCCAGGCTTTAAGTCTGGGTATTTCAAAGTCTGATGTATGAAATAACAGTTCTCTTTTGTCATTTTTTAAACATCTATAAACATCTATAACAAATCATATTTAAAATAATAAATTCAAAAGAACCTTGGTACTTACACTGTTGCTCAAGCCAAGTTGCTATTAAGTTGTAACCCTTTTGTGAGGACTTGATTTATTGAGCATTCTCACTTATATGGTTAATTGTTAAATTTCCCTCTACTATAGGTAAGATAACCAACCTTAGTAAGTGAGGCACAACATTATTATTTGTCTTTATCTCATCCAATAAAATACTAATTTGAAAACATTACTTTTAAAAAAAAATTTGGTGCTGTTTTAAAATTTAAAAAAATTGGCAAAATGTAATTTCCATGGGCAATTTTTTTTTTTCTCAACTCAATATCAAAGAAATGTCGGGATTTTTATTCTAGATATTTCCATATTCACATTGGTTTTAAAACTTCATTGATTATAATTTATTCAATGCGCATAATATATCATATCCCATGCTTCCATTCTCATTGCTAAAACAAACAAAAGATGAAAAAAAAAACAACAACAACAACTCCACATCTCACTGTGAGTGCTGAGATTTGATATCAATAAATAATAATTATGTGAACTAAGTGCAGATTGCTATAATAAAAAAAACAACATTTTATAATGTTAATGTTATGATCATTGTGTTACATTGCAGTCAACTAATATTACCTAGGTGAACAAAATTATTCTGGCCAAAATTGAACATAGGGCTACTGACTTATTCATGAAGTAAAAAAAAAGACAATTGAAGCCCTCAAATGTTTTATATAGAAACAATATATAGAAATAGACCTATCTACTTTTACTAAATAACAAAATAAAACTAAATTAATTTCCCTATGTAATACATAACAAGTCCATGACAAGTTGAGCTGGACACTGCTATGTTATAACCAATATAAACTTAAATATTAATATATATATATATATATAGCTATATATTGAACATAGCAAATTTTTCTGAGAGCTTGATATTGAATATAAATTAATTTATTAAAAAATACTTGACCTAGTACATTCTCCATCAGAAAATATCAAAAAATCGACAACCGTCTTTTTAGCATAATTGACACAATTAGATTACCATCTAATGATCATTTCAGGATAATCAATTGCAATCTGACATGATTCTGCAGTGACTGAAAAAGTAATGTCATGTTAAAACTTCATTCAATCTTATTGTATTGTATTCAATTTGAAAAAAAAAAAAAAAGAATATTCTATTGTTAACATAGAGAACATGAAATGGCTACCTTGAGAACTGCTTACATATAGGAATCTGTGCATTACTATTTAACTTAGAACTCCTCTTGAGATTTAAGTCTAAGTGATCCATCATTTTTTTTTTTTTTTTTTTAAAACAGCATCTTGTAGCCCAAGGGACTGTCTGTCAATCTGTGTGTTGTTGTTTTTTTTTTTTTCAAAGTTAAATTGTATTTTTTAAAACAGTTGTTTTTTGTTTCAAATAATTAAATTAATGAATATATGATGCAGTAAAAAAAAAAAAAGTTTTTGAACATTCATTTTCGGTAAATTAAAATACAGACAATTTAGTGTGAGGTGTTGAAAAGTTCACAAAATTAGAAATGTATTTTTAAAACCAGTTGTCTTGTGTTTTGATTTAATGAAAAATATGAGAGCGGTAAATAAAAATACAGAAAATTTTACTGAGGGGTAATCGAAACGTTCACATCAATGTCACTATAAGCCAATCCACAGTCACACGGATAAATAAATAAATTACTCATGCGCGCCTCAATACATCAATGTGAACAATATACCATGTGTATGAAATCTGTGGGGAAACTTAATTTAAAAAAGAAAAATGGATTGAATTGTGGAAACAAGTGATTCAAATTTGTTTTTTATGACAAAGAACAACAGTACTTAAAAATACACACACAACAGAAATTCAATCCGTACAAAAATATATATCAGATTGTAACTCCAATCTCGAACAAAAGATTCCATGCAATTTTCTCTCTGAAAAAAAATCCACACAGAAATCTCGTTCGCTTGAAGTTTGTATTGTTTCTAAGCTACTGGGTAGTCTAATCACACTGCATAGACATCTGCTCAATCTCTTTAGTCAACGAGGGGGGGACATAACTCTGTTACTGACCATATTTTGAAGATTACCTCGAATTACATTCATCTTACTGTACTATATCATTTTTATTGTTCAAAAACATTGTGCATTGATTCTTGTTATGGTACCTTTTACATATCTTCAAACAACTTCCATTAATGGCATGGACTTTATAAATTGTTTTATTGTGTAAATAATGAAGCAAACGCCTAGCTTAACTGGCATGTTGTCCCATAAGAAAAGGGTTCACAATTTAAATTATTTTGTACTTTACATTGGTTACACAGCTAATAGCTTGTTATACGTGTATAGGTACATTCATAAAGTGTTATATTTATAGGCTAACCTTAAATACGCAACCAAAGTTTTTTTTAAAAATTATCACAGACTGCATTTATGCCAAGTAAATATTGAGTACAATTATAAGACTGGAATATTTAACCACGGGAAGAAGTAAGACTTTGAAAATTAATTAGAAAGTTATTTTTAATATTAAAATTAAACGCTTCATATCATTTTTTTTTATGTGCAGCCCTTGGAGGGTGTGCAAAGATTTATTAAAAATTTCAGCATGAAAATATTGTCAATTATATGTGAGCATTTCAACAGAGTTGTGTTTTATTCATCTGTACAACATGCAAGTGCTATGTTACATATGTCAGATCTAGAGTGGTAGAAGATCATATTGATAAAAACACTGCACAATTATAAATTGTCGCATTTATTTTTTAATTTTTTTTTGAGCACAATGAAATGTTTAACATTTACTTAGCAATTTTATTATCACGGAAGACGGCAATCTAAAGATTTTATGAAATGCTATAATAAAAAAAAAAAAAGAAATGGAAGATATCAACAAATAACTGTACCAGTATGTTGGTATTGATGTGGTTTTTTTTTTAATTTTTTTTTGAGCACAATGAAATGTTTAACATTTAATTAGCAATTTTATTAACACGGAAGACGGCAATTTAAAAATTTTATGAAATGCTATAATAAAAAAAAAAAAAGAAATGGAAGATATCAACAAATAACTGTACCAGTATGTTGGTATTGATGTGGTTTGTTTGAGGTTTAGAAAAATTGAAAGGAAACCAGAACTTGAATTTTTTTTTTTTTAATATATACCGGTAATATCAACTTGCTATACTTTATTTTCACATCAGGCTTTTTAATACGTGTAATTCTAATGATATTTTACTTAAATAAGAATCCTATTGCATGTGTTAGACTGAACTGAATTCTAATTTGTGATAATACAACCTCAAGGTGTATCCTATCAACTGTCCAGAAAAGCACCGACTGTTTTCAGTACAACGCAGACGACATGTTAGTCCCAGATGGTGACCTCGTTTTAAATACATCTTCTTTTTTTTTTGGGGGGTGTGGGAGGTAGAGATCTGTCGGACAATCAACCTACAGACCTTCTTCGGCTGGAGCGTCTCGATGACCTTTTCCGCAGGGTCTCGTTGCCTTTGGAAACCATGTGGTCCAGCTCGTTCTTCTGTTCCCAAAAATAGTCTGGTAGAGCAGTCAGGTAGTCTAGCAGCACATCCCAGTAGCTCGGTGCTAGTCATCCGAAGCCGCATTTCTGACACACTAAAAACACACCCAGGGTTCGGCAGTTGCAGTAGTTTTTGAACAGCTTCCTGCGCGGTAAACAGACCGACTTCAGGAAACGCTCCCAGTTCGAGTTTATGTCAACCGTCGTGACGGAATGAGCGACTTCGTTGGGCTTGAAGCAGGTCTTGTCCTTCTTGAAGCAGAACTGCGCCTGGCTCTCTGCGAAGCTGGTCTTGATGTCCTTGGCGAACTCGACGTTGGCTCGACAAGAGAAACGGAAACGCTGCTGAAAGTATCCGCCTTTCGTGCGATTGGTTTGGATCCACTCGGTCCAGGGAGACAATTTAGTCACTTCTGCAAGTTAAGACCATTGAGAAAATAATTATTCTTTTTTCTTTTGATATAAAATTAGAAATGGAGCAGAGGGTTAAAAAAAGAATATGTATTAGATATGAAGCCTAAAATTGGGCAGTTTGAATGAACGTTACAATATAACACTGCAGTCTGAATATAATTCTACCAATACGTTAATCATTGAAAGTCAGATTAAGAGTGTAAAATCAAATTTAAATTCCGAAATTAACGATTCTGATACCTTGGATAAACAGACAGACCAAAAATTCTTTAAGTTTGGATTACCTTAGAGTCAGAAGCTTCAAGACAGAATATAATATGTATATCCCCCCTACCCCCATCCCCCCTGTTAAATTGTAATCCTGACCTCCGCAAACTTGTGTGTTGCACATTCTCCACTCCTCCTTGTTGCCGGGACATATGTTCCCTCCCTTCATGGGCGGCGGCTGGTCGCAAGCACGTTTACGAGTCTGCAGTCCACCGTTACAGTTTGTGGTGCACGTGCTCCACCCGGCCCAGTCTGACCAAACACCATTTACTGGGACCACTGGTCAATAGGAGATAGTTCAGGCGAACATGAGATAGGCCAGGTAACATGAGATAGTGCAGATAAACATGAGATAGTGCAGGTAGCATAAGATAGTGCAGATAAACATGAGATAGTACAGTTAACAATAGATAGTGCAGATAAACATGAGATAGGGCAGGTAACATGAGATAATGCAGATAAACATGAGATATGGCAGGGCGCATGAGATAGTTTAGGTGAACAATTATAAAATATCATTAGCTTGTGCACCAAGAAACAAAAAAAAATATTTCACCAAATGCAGCTTTTCTTTTTTTTTCTAAATTAACTTTTCCTGTTTTAATCAAATATTACTTCACAACCATTTTGGAAATATTTTCTATTTCATAATTACATACAACTAATTTACATGTGCTGGTATTGAGAATTAAGGAGAAACACTTTGAAAATGTGTCCTCTATGTACTATTCGTTTCATCATTGCTGTTGCTTTGATTTACTTAACGTTAAAACACAGTGTTGTGATGGTCAATAATTGCACAGCAACTCCCAACAAATTTTGTCTTTGGAAGTGGATGATAAACTCTGCCACTAAAATGTTAAAAATACGACTAGAAGAAAGTTCCCTTGACTTACGAGGACATTCTGGCGTATCTCTACAGTACTCCTCTTCCACTGACTTCCCCTGGCAAGTTTTGCCCCCAAATTTGGGCGCTGGGCTGCCGCACTGGCGAGTTCGCTGTCTGATGGCAAACCCGCAGGTCTGAGAGCACGCAGACCATGCTGACCAGACTGTCCAGCCTCCATTCACTGAAATTTTAAAAAATAACAAAACACATTCAAATTTTTATTGTAAGTAGTCCGTAATGAGAGTGGTCTTCTAAATGAGCAAAACTTTGTTTGAGCTAAAGGATAATTTTAGTAGTTTAGCGTTTTTTTTTTTTTTTTAAAAGGCCCAAGACATTGTTTTAAGTCACATTTAAATATTATAACATTTAAATTACACTAACGCTACATTCATAACTGTGAAGCGATACGCATCTGAAATGAGAAGTGTCTGAACACATCGGATGGGAATTATAGGTATTAATTTGTGGCTGACCTGTACAGTTTATAATCTGCATACTGGGACCCGCACAAGCACGTCCGTTGAATGCAGGAGATGGTCTGTCGCAGCTCCTTGACCTACACTGACAGTAGTCGATTGATTTGTCTGGTCCGGCGTAAGGACATTGATTCCATCTTGACCATTCTGACCAGCCTCCATTTACTGATTTTTATAAAAATAAAATAGATTAACATTTAAAAAAAAAATAAATAAAAGATTATAGAAACAGAATGTTCATTAGTCCGTGGATATTAGTACGGTATTCATAAAATTTTAATAAGGAATAACAAATTATTTCTTCCCTTTCTATTTCTTGTGACAGCTCTTTTATTTCTTATTAACTTCAACACTTTTCTGAAACTCTTCACTACCGTCACAACAAGAAGAGGTGCTTTTAAAAAAATGATTTGCCTCAAAACACAAACTTTCAGCTAAATAGTGAAATATCTTTATTTACCGTTACTTGATTTATTTTTCATAACTTTGATCAACCAGGGAGGCATGATTGTATTTCATATGCAAGATATTCCCAGAAAGATGATAGAATTAAATATCAAAGATATTCCCAGAAAGATGATTGTAAAACTTGCAATGCTCTTCTAAGGAAGTACGGTAATGAATAATTTAAGAGGCAAATCAAAATATTCACACAGGTATGAAATTCAACTACGGAATATGCCACTACTGACCAGGGTAGTCTAAGACTGGACAATGGACCACATTCTGTTCCCATGAATTATCGTGGACATTGCCGTCCGGTGCTGGGATGCATTGTTTCTTCCTTTGATTCCAGCCACAATAAGGATCCTGGGCATTGATGCACGCCCTGGGAAAGAAAAAACAACAACATATTTAAAGAAGAAAAAAATGTATCATTGTAATAGATTTCATTAATAATAAAAATATATATATTTTATAATTATGTTATAATTCTCGAGTGGATGTTGTCCAACCCGATGCACAACATGATGGGTGCTCATTCTCTGCTTCCAATCCCCCCCCCACGCCATTGTACACACTAAATACACACATTCTCCAATAAACTCCTCCTTTATTTAAGCACGTATTTCTAAAAAGTATTTAGTTAACTCTAAGACTTTAAAGAGTCAATGCAACTAAGCATTGGTGGACATATGGATTGCCATGGGGAAATTAGTATTAAAGATTATCCACGTGTCTAAATAAATAATTTCACCATATTTTGTACAACATTTTTTGGGGCGGGCAATGTCTGATTCTACTCACATGCTTGTGGTGAATCTGTGACATCTCTGGACAGGGATTTTATAGATGCTCCCTGTGGTAGCTATATAGACTGCCCCCTGGTGGAGGAATAACATAGTGATATCACATGATGACACGTCTTATAATACCTATACAGGTATCTTCTCAACCAGCATTAAAAAAAGATAGAGCAATCGGTGAAAAAACAAACAAAAAAAAAACCTAAAAGAAATACTCAGAATTTAACAATTAAGTGTGAACAAAACCTTTGGTTAATTAATTCAAAGCTACATTTTTAACTATTACTTAAAAATAAATATTTTCAATGATAATAATTTTTTTTTTATTTTAAAAATAAATACCCAAAAAAAAAAAAAAAAAAAAAAAACCAAAAAAAAAAAAAAAAAAAAAACAATAAATAACGAGACCTCCCCTTTTATAATTCTATATACCGGTACAATAAATGGTACAACCAACAGAGTACTCACCTGATCGATTGAAAGTTTCATATTTTGAATGGGTTTTGGTTTTCCATTCGGAACAATTTTGATCTCCTCAATCAAGCAAGTAGAATTGCCCTTCGGATGTCGCATCATTTTTCGAATTTTTCCATCTTCAGTTGCCAGGAAGATGACATCGTATGTGCCAGATTTAGCCACAACATGGTCCACAACAACTTTGGTCCATCTAAAGGGACATGGCGAATGGATTTTTAAAAAACAAAAATATAACGATTTAAAGTTCAATTAATTGATTATTCATTTCTGTTCTTTTCACATACTATTTTAAGAACTTTTGAGACAAATTAAAAGAAAAAGTACCTTTCTAAAGGAAGATGGTGAATGGATTTTTAAAAAATAAAAATATTACGATTTAACTTTTGAGACAAACTAAAAGAAAAATTACCTTTCATTTTCCCTCATAATGAGAGGACCAACTTCTTTCGGCATCACAGCCTTGTCCATGAGCAGCAAGTACTTGGCTGGCTCAAAAATGTCGGGTTTGTTGTTATCTGAGGACCTGTAACTTCTAGATCCACCACCATCACACTATCGAGGTCAAAGCAGAAAATAATAATTTTTTTATAAAAAAGGTGCAAAAATATTTTTTGGTATTTTGCGTTCTAAAATTAAATTTATATTCAACATTAATTATATTAATGTTACACCTTTTGTCCTACTGCTCTTATCAATTATATCCCCTAGTCAGGCAGCTTGTTTCAATGATCATTATTCTTTAAATAGCCCTTTATAGAAATAGATTCTTATAATTCAATTTAGTCTACGATTCCACAGGCCAACAAAAAGAAAATTTGTTTTGGTGCATTGAGTTCTTGGTCTGTTCCCATGGTTTATCTGGGGTGCTGATTCTGAAAAACGTATCAGATTTTTCGTAACAGCTCTAGTTTTTTTAATGATGTTGAAATGATAAAACGTTAGATTTCTCTCTATAAGCTTTCATAAGGTCTGTTTTTCTGATACAGGATGGCATAATTGTTTTTATATCTAAATGGGATACATATATATATTTAAATTACCAACATTTTGTGTGTGTATTAAGACATTTTTCGACTTCCTATTTATCATTGACGCTGCAATACAATTGATAAGTTCAAGGGCCACAATCGACTTTTTTCGTCTTAAATAACTTATTTTGCAAAATATTTAGATGTGAAATCATGATCTCATTATACTGGCAGAAATTTTAATTTTTTTTTTGTAGCTTCCCAGTCTGATCTGTTAAAACAGCAGCATATAAATATTAATTTCAACATACGGGAAATCTGTACTGATTTTGAAAAAAAAATGCAAAAAATAATGAAAGGAGCCTCGTTCATATAGAAATATAATAATAATAAAAAATTCCCCAGCATATCTGTTATTTTTATATCAAATTAGCACACCTTCAAATAGTACTGACATTTTTTAATAATTAATATAATGCTTCATGTTAAGAAGTGACCTATGTTTAATGTATCAAAAAGTAGAGCAGTTAGGAGAAAATCAATGCCATTTTTAGAACCAACGGGTCAAAATACAAAGAAACAAGTCTAACACTGGAGACACCAAATTTTGTATTCGGCAGAGTTATGTATGCGTTCAATAGTGTCCATCGATAATAAAATTAAAACTGAAAATTCATCAAATGCTATACCAAAAAAAAAAAAAAAACAATTTTAATGAATTAAAAAAAAAAGAATTGAATAACATAATTTATACTTTATATATATTTTTTTTTTATAAAAAAATAAAAACTAAAAATTCATCAAATGCTAAACCAAAAAAAAAAAAAAAAACACTTTGTATGTAGTAAAAAAGAATGTATTGCAGTACCTAATTTGTACTTTATATATATTTTTTTTTTAAATCCTCTATTTTTTTAAAATAGTTTTTTATTCATTTTGGGATTTTTTTTTTAAATTTCAAGTTAGAGAAATTAAAGTAATCTAATTTAAATGGATAATTTTCTTAACAAAAAAAAACAAAACAACAACAGACTAATAAACCTTTTTAGAAACCGATATTCAGTCATCTAAAATCTTAATCTTATCATTGTTTAAGATAAGATATTCAGTCATCTAAAATCTTATCATTGTTTAAGATAACTACCCAGCAGAATGTTTCGCTGTCTCATTTTAACTCACCTTAGCACGCTGAGGGTTGTCATTCATGAGCCAGGCACTGGTGGGACTTTCTTGGTGTTTGAAGGGGCCGTCGAATGCAGCTTTCAGGGCATCAAAATCGTAAACACAAACAGCTGAGCCGGCCATACTGTTTCTGTAAAGAATTAACATTAACGTTGAGAATATTTCAATGGGACAGCTGTAAGGGAGATCACTCTTCAGTTCGTTTGCACGGATGAATTCAGAAAATTTGAAACTTTATGTAGCTTCTAGCTTATCTCCCATGTAATGGGAAAGAAAGGGATTTCAAGGATATGATGTTTTTTATTACCTAGTGGAGGCAGAGGCCTTTTCCGCATTTTATGGATATGATCTATTCGAGAGACAACATAGTGACTGAGAGGGTAAGGTAAGGCGCTTTCATAATTGATTGATAGAAACATTCTATTTGCCGACGTGGATCAACTGAAGCAGATGATAATAAATAAAATAAATGCAATATCTCTGTTTCCAACCATCAAATTAAAAATTTTTAATTGTGGGTGCTAGGGTATCTTGCCAATCTTTTCTTCTTCTTTGTCCTCCAGTATCACTTGTTCTCTTAGTACATATAATTGAGGAGCCCGCTTGCAAAATGTACTAAGTTCAACCAAACTTATTTTTCAGGAAAGTGAATTATGTGTTACAACTTAACTAGCATTTTGAAGGTTGCTCTACATTTTCTATTTAAAATAAATGCATTTAGAACCTTCTAAAAGCTATGGTGAGATATTCAAAATATGTATTTTTAACAATTGATTAAGAAAAGGGCACTAACTAATTTTTTTTCAAAAAACGAACTTAGTGTACCATTTGCAACTGGGCTCCTCATTTGATGCATACACACATATATAT
>CAXITT010000503.1:98261-111177 GCA_964033795.1 Lymnaea stagnalis | reverse complement strand
GGCAGAGAGAAAGAGGGAGACAATAAAGCAAAGAGTGTGAGAAAAAGAGATGTTTAGAATTCCCAATTGAGACCTCCCCTCCCTCCCACCAGCCCCAGCAACACCCCCCCCCCCGCCCGTTCCACCATATGTTGGAAATGTCCCGCACTTAAAAGCCAGGCTTGTTTACTTGGAAGGAATATGTCTCAATGGAAGTCGTAAACCTGGAGCAGGGAAAATAATGGCCTCTTCCAATTCCCCAGGATTACTTAAAAACTCAGGAAATTCGGCCACAACCTTTATGGCCCGCTACCTGAGAAACGCTCAGAATCGTAAAGTTAAATTATGCCACCTTTCTAAACTCTTGCAGTTAAATTATGCCACTTTTCTAAACTCTTGCAGTTAAATTATGCCACCTTTCTAAACTCTTGCAGTTAAATTATGCCACTTTTCTAAACTCTTGCAGTTAAATTATGCCACTTTTCTAAACTCTTGCAGTTAAATTATGCCACTTTTCTAAACTCTTGCAGTTAAATTATGCCACCTTTCTAAACTCTTGCAGTTAAATTATGCCACCTTTCCAAACACTTGCAGTTAAATTATGCCACCTTTCCAAACACTTACAGTTAAATTATGCCACCTTTCCAAACTCTTACAGTTAAATTATGCCACCTTTCCAAACACTTACAGTTAAATTATGCCACCTTTCCAAACACTTACAGTTAAATTATGCCACCTTTCCAAACACTTACAGTTAAATTATGCCACCTTTCTAAACTCTTGCAGTTAAATTATGCCACTTTTCTAAACTCTTGCAGTTAAATTATGCCACTTTTCTAAACTCTTGCAGTTAAATTATGCCACTTTTCTAAACTTTGCAGTTAAATTATGCCACCTTTCTAAACTCTTGCAGTTAAATTATGCCACTTTTCTAAACTCTTGCAGTTAAATTATGCCACCTTTCCAAACACTTACAGTTAAATTATGCCACCTTTCTAAACTCTTATAGTTAAATTATGCCACCTTTCCAAACACTTACAGTTAAATTATGCCACCTTTCTAAACTCTTATAGTTAAATTATGCCACCTTTCCAAACACTTACAGTTAAATTATGCCACCTTTCCAAACACTTACAGTTAAATTATGCCACCTTTCTAAACTCTTATAGTTAAATTATGCCACCTTTCTAAACACTTACAGTTAAATTATGCCACCTTTCTAAACTCTTATAGTTAAATTATGCCACCTTTCCAAACACTTACAGTTAAATTATGCCACCTTTCTAAACACTTGCAGTTAAATTATGCCACCTTTCTAAACTCTTATAGTTAAATTATGCCACCTTTCCAAACACTTACAGTTAAATTATGCCACCTTTCCAAACACTTACAGTTAAATTATGCCACCTTTCTAAACTCTTATAGTTAAATTATGCCACCTTTCTAAACTCTTGCAGTTAAATTATGCCACCTTTCTAAACTCTTATAGTTACATTTTGCCACCTTTCCAAACACTTACAGTTAAATTATGCCAGCTCCACACAAATTTTAATGTCTCTGACATAATGCAACCATACACATAATTATTGCGCGGTGCTGGGAGAAATGTTAGGCTTTTAGATCAACATGTGATACAATAAGGCTGGGAGAAATGTTAGGCTTTTAGATCAACATGTGATACAATAAGGCTGGGAGAAATGTTAGGCTTTTAGATCAACATGTGATACAATAAGTTGAATACTTTGACACATGTTGAAGATATTTGTCGGATTTAGTCGCATGAATGTGCTGATGAGTTTGTAATGCAAACAGATGGCGTGCTGATGAGTTTGTAATGCAAACAGATGGCGTGCTGATGAGTTTGTAATTCAAACAGATGACGTGCTGATGAGTTTGTAATGCAAACAGATGGCGTGCTGATGAGTTTGTAATGCAAACAGATGGCGTGCTGTTGAGTTTGTAATGCAAACAGATGGCGTGCTGATGAGTTTATAATGCAAACAGATGGCGTGCTGATGAGTTTGTAATTCAAACAGATGGCGTGCTGCTGAGTTTGTAGTACTGACAGATCACGTGCTGATGAGTTTGTAATGCAAACAGAAGGCGTGCTGTTGAGTTTGTAATGCAAATAGATCACGTGCTGATGAGTTTGTAATACAAACAAATCACGTTCTTTTGGGTTTGAAATACAAAAAAATCACATGCTGTTGAGTCTCGTGCTGTTGATTTTTGTCATACACTAGAAGTCACGGCGCCCAACTCATGTCATTAAATATTCACCATGACATGGTTGTCTGTTTTTATTAAAAAGTCATGATGTTCCAAAGATTGCTAATGATACCTCTGTCATGCACGTCTATCAGGTGACCCCCATGCGTGTCTACGACACGACCCCTGATTTATGTACTTCCACAAGATGACCCCTGTGTTATGCACGTCTATGGTGTGCTTGTGGCATGACCCCTGTGCTATGCATATGACATGACCCCTGGGCTACGCATATGAGAAGAACTCTGTGGTGTGCATGTGACATGACCCCTGAGCTGTGCACATGACATGACCCCTGTGCTATGTATATAACATGACCCCCTTGTGCTATGCATACGACAAGACCCTTCGGGTGTCCGTGTCCACCTGGGTGCTGACTTGTATAGGTTTTCCCAGAACTCACTTACTCCCTATTTACTCCACACCCTCCTCCCTGATTACCCCCCTCCCCAACGTTAACTTCTACCTTAACCACAAACACTAATGTCACAAACCCAAACCAGGCCAAACAGCTGGCCACATATTTTATTGTTGTTTTGCCTTGAGTGATAAGACAGAGAAATATCTCCCCAGCTGGGTGGTCGCAGGCCAGGTAAATATATCTACTACTCACTGCCGGAGGTTTGGGGAGAGTGGGGGGGAGGGGGGGAGGGGATTTTCGGCCAAATGCAGAGGTGTTTTTTGTTTGTTTTTTTCCCGTTGGGAGGGGGCGGCAAAAATATTGGCCCACCTCCGGGGAGACACTAGCCCTAGCTACGCCCCTGCTACTACTCAATCAACCCTCTCTCCGTAAGACGGAGGTATACAATTATAAAAGTTTCAACAGTTGCACTTAATGAGCTTAATAGAACTTTTTAAAAAAGTTGTCTTCGTTGCTTTTTTTTTCTTCCGGAACAAAACAACAACACTTAGAAGCAAACGAATCAAAGACACGATCAGAGCAGGTCTATAGCCGACCCAGAACCCCCCCCCCCCACACACACACACTCCTCTGCCTCCCTCCCTCACAACCTGGAAACATAAGAAAATAACTTGTAAGGGGGGCAGGGGGAGGGGCTTGTAGTGATCCCTCAAGTGGTCAACATAATTAATGCCAACCGGACGTAATTAATGACCGTCGGAGAGACACATCTGGTCGCCCGATGGACAACAACATATTTATTCGGTCAAGCGCGGAGGAGTTACATGGCCGGGGTGGGGGGAGGCGACTGAAGAGACGCGAGGTAACTGGGTTCATGCAAGATGTATCGGAGGTAAATCGGTCCTTGCTAGATGAAGGAGGTAAATGGGTCCTTTCTAGATGAAGGAGGTAAATGGGTCCATGCTAGATGAAGGAGGTAAATGGGTTCTTGCGAGATGAAGGAGGTAAATGGGTCCTTGGTAGATGAAGGAGGTAAATGGGCCCTTGCTAGATGAAGGAGGTAAATGGTCCCTTGCTAGATGAAGGAGGTAAATGGTCCGTTGCTAGATATACATGCTGTCGCTTAGGAATGAGGTGGGGGGGGGGAGCGTTCCGTCTCAGATGGTAATTGTTCCTTTAATTATTGAAGGGGGGTGGCATTTTTGGGCAGTTTCTGAATAACTTTTGGTGGAAAAGGAGGCCGCCAAAATCTTGGCCCATACCCTCGGGTGGTCGCGATAAGCCACGCCACTGTCGAGATGGCTGTAAGAAAGGAAGCCCAGAAATCATTACAGAAGATATATATCTTAATATGTTAAGCTAGATAGTATTATTGGTTCAAAAATACACGGATATATCAATCGATTTAACAGCAGGCGAGAACAAGCAATGAAAAAAAAACGAAAAAAAAGCCAACCCAGATGTCCTGGGTGCAGAGAGGAGGCTATAAGATGAGATTCCCTGGATAAATTTCTCAAAGACTGTAAGAACTCTGTCTTTTTATACTGTTCTTAGGTACAGTAGAATTCAATTCCTGCAGGATTATTTTTTTTTGAAAAATGGTTCAATTGCAAAAAAAAAAAAACAACCCACCCCCCCCCCCCAAAAAAAAAAAAAGAAATAAAAATAAAATAAAATAAGAACAGCATACCACTCTGCTTTGTTTGTTGGCCAGGGGACGGTAAGTGCTGTAGACAGATCGAATCATGGTTGATGCCCTTACACTTTGGCCTTGTCTTCACGCCCCCAAGACTGTTCAGTGGCCCCCACTTCATCACTCGGTCAAGTGTAACGATGAGAAGAATGCAGCCTTACAGATATTCATCGGATCATTCATTACACTTACATTTTGTTTTGTATCAAATCTCCAATCTTTCTTCTTTAAAGTGTGTTTGTGGGGTGGGGGCGGGGGGGGGGACACCAGTATCATTTGTCAGAATCAGATATTGAGTCAGATATGGAGTCATGTATGGAGTCATGTATTGTGTCTTGCATGGAATCTTGTGTGGTGCCTGGTATGGTGTAGGGTATGGAGTCTTGTATGAGTCACACAAGGAGTCAAATACGGAGTCATAATATAATGGAATCAGATTATGGAGCCAGGTATGGAATCTGAAATGGACTGCGACATGGAATCTGGAATGGAATCAATACAAAATAATTCATTCCACAAATATCTATCAGGCGCAGTCCTTGTTCAAAATACGTAGTCAGCTGAGAGCAAGGCCACCGGCGGCATAAACAACAACAAAACACACAAAAACAGCTGATAGCCAACCACCTGTGGAGCATCATCTGAAGCCAACCACCTGTGGAGCACCATCTGAAGCCAACCACCTGTGGAACACGGTCTGAAGCGAACCACCTGCGGAAAACCGCAGAGCATACAATTTCCGCCATTTTGAACCCACTTCTCAGCTTCAAATCAGTCAACGCGCCTCAACGGCTCCACGTCTGGGGGGAAAAACAAAGATATCGGGGCCATAAATTCGAGTGCATCCCCCTTATTCCCGGGATTTCATTCTCCGTCTCGCCGAGAAGATGGCGCCCTAAAATCCCATCTTAACCGCCCACAGTGCCCGAGCTTAGGGGGCCGAGGGCTGCTCTCTTCAATTCTTGCCTAATGCACTTAAATTTAACGGGCTTCTTCCCCTCCCCGCGCGACTCGGTGACAACCTTCAACCTATTGAATCGTTCCGGTTTTAATCAGCGTAAAAACTGCTGTTCTTCGACGCGCGTTCGGTCAGAGGTGGCACGTCTGCTGCTCCGCTGATGGATGCGCACCTGTTACGCACCGAACGCAAGTGCAGTTTGGTGCATTGACGTTCTTGGTGGGAGGGGGGGCACTGTTAAAATTTGTTAAGGACGACGATAGTGAAGGGTTTTGAAGCTTTTAATGGCTGAAGAGGCAGTGGATTTCGATGGCCGGGTGTGTAATAGAGCATTGTGCCGCATATGGCTGCAGAATTGGCATACGTACATACGTGGCAGCTTATTTGTCCTAAGTATAACAGCTACAGGATGACCTCGCATGCAGTAGAATATATCCTCTTAGAAATTAATTTTTCATCTGGTAGAGAAGCTAAGACATATGTTAAGAGTTTGTATAGATCTAGTCAAAGAGAAAAGAAAATCAGGAAACATAAACATAGAGAGAGAGAGAGAGAGAGAGAGAGAGAGAGAGAGAGAGAGAGAGAGAGAGAGAGAGAGAGAGAGAGAGAGAGGGAGAGAGAAAAGAGAGAGAGAGAGAGAGAAATAGAGAGAGCGAGAGAGAGAGAGAGAGAGAGAGATCTAAAAAGATATATAATATAAAAGAAAAAAAAAAAAGATAAAAATAGAGAGAGAGAGAGAGAGAGAGAGAGAGAGAGAGAGAGAGAGAGAGAGAGAGAGAGAGAGAAAGAGTTGGAGAGAGGGAGAGAGAAAATTGATTGAAAGAGAGAGAAATAGATAGAGCGAGTGATAGAGAGAGAGAGAGAGATCTAAAAAGATATATAATAAAGGGAAAGAGATATAGAGAGAAAAAATATAGAAAGAGAGAGCTAGGAAAAGTATATGGAAACTGAGACAGAGAGAGAGATAGAGAGAGAGAGAGGGGGGGAGAGAGGAGAGAGGAGAGAGAGAGAAATATATTGAAATATATAGAAAGAGCTAAAAGCTGAAACCATTGCCTCATTTCATGGTTGAACATTAACAGGCATCAGACTGCCTCCATCGGGAGAATCCCCAAAAAGAAGAAAAGTGGGCAGGAGTTGGTCATTAAACCCACTTTTTGTCCCCACATTTTCCCGACCAAGCAAGAACTGAAAGCACTAACACTTTATTGGCGTGTAGACTTATAACTTTTTTTTAAAAAAGCTCACCTTTAAGCGCACCTTTTGCGCCTGATCTAATGCTACTATTTAGATTTACTGTATTTGAAGCGTGCACCTACATCAACCGTACAAGCCCCCTCCCCCCCCCTTCACCCCCCCCCTTCCTCAAACCCTTTGACCTTCCGGCCCTTAAGATCTCATTCAATACATTGACACGGGAGGGTGATCATGGAATTGTGTGGCGAGGCTACAACAAACGCCAGACAGTTTCTGGGTGTGAGAGTATGTAATGGTATCACGTCATAACTCTGAGAGGCGTTTCCCCACAACACAAGGATAGCACCAATGCGCCGTGACCAGCGCGGAGACGCACCAAGGTATCAACGTGGTTCTGGGGCACGCCCATGAGATGTATGAAGGTGAGACGTCGTCTCCGCCCTTGTGATGTACATATGGCTTATGTTTTCCCTTGGCTTCTCTACAAGAGAGATAGAGGGGCTGGTTTGGGGGGGGGGGAGTGGACGGAAGAGAAGAGACGCGCAATATCCTCTAGGTGAGCACTTATCGATAATTGCAGCAAGATGGTTTCACTACAGCGTGAATGCGGCCAGGGGCGGTTCCAGAAAAGTATAGTTATAGGGCATTATACTATGTGAAATATAAACATTATTTAAGATTCCTTTCCTCTAGAGGGGAATATAGATTTAATTAAAAGAACCCCTAATTACTAAATTTTTTCGTATAAATCATTTATACAAGGTAATATTGAGAAATGGGGGGTGGGGGGTGGGGGCTGAAAAGTTGACAAAACATGCACACAAGTAACGCACTTTATGATAATCCCAATTAGTGCTCCCCCCCCCTCCCCAGGGTCGAAACCGCACATTTTTTTCACGCCCCTGAACTATATTTAATATTCTAATGACCCACCCGTTTTGGCACCGCTTATTTTTTTCACCATTTCAGAACACAAAATGGCAAAAGAAAATATGAACAAAACGCACTTGCGAAATATTTTGTTAAAGAATCTCATTTGGAGAAGTAATCGGGAATTGTATGTCGTGTAATGGGTGTTATCATATTACCTTCATCTTTCCATCGAAAAAAAAAAACAAAACAAAAAAACAACAACTGATTTTTGGGGATTGGGGGGGGGGAGGGGAGGCTGAAAATTTGATAGCATGAGTTATCATCGGCAACGAGTCCATGTGCCAAGTTTTAGCTCGATAGGTTGACGAGAAGTGTGTCAATCAGCCGTTCAAAAATTTGGCAACCCAGCCATCCTCACACGCACAATAGTGGAGTTAAAATAAAGGAATTAAAAAAAGGGAAAAAAAAAGGAACATTTAAATTAAAAAAAAAATAATAAAAAAAACCAGCCATCTTGTTGTGTGTCGTGACACCTACGTCTAGAACACTAACCCCTTACACTATTCAAATACAGAGCCAGCATTGCACATCTTTTACACGAGAGCAAAGGGCAGTAGGCCACACGCCCCAGATAGCCGCTGGTTCTGGGTGGTGCCGCTGTCGGGCTACTGTTGTTACTGATGTGTCAGTGTTGGACGTGGAAAGGATGACAGAGGAGGAGAGAAAACATCCTCCTTATGGCGAGAACTAGAAAAAAACAACAACATACATTTCTTATAGTCATATATATATAGTTGCGGTGGGGTGTTATAGACAGATATATAGAGTGGCTGGATGGTGTTATAGGCAGATGTATAGAGTTATAGCCATACATATACACAGTGGCGTAGCTAGGGTTGGTGCAGTAAACTCATGGTGTCACCCCCCCCCCCCAAACTTCTATGATCGATTTTTTCTTGTTAAAATAAGTCCACAGTATAGCATCAACCTTGAACTTTCAATAAAGCACGCATTTGGATTGGTTACATTTGTGAACAATATATTTGTGATCGGTTATTCTTTTATAAATCTCGATTTTTGCGAGCAATGTGTGCCCTGTAAATGGTGTCACCCGGTGCGGTCCGCCCCCCCCCCCCCCGCACCTGCCTCGCTACGCCACTGCATATATAGTGGCTGTGTGGTGTTACAGGCGGTTGTATAGAGTGGATGTGGGTGTTATACTGAGTGAGTTTTGTACGGAAACTGATCTTTTATATACGTGAAACTCGTTCTATGTCGCGGCGACCTCGGCCTTCACCACATTTTGAGACGAACTTGGGTTTTTACTAGTGCAAGCTGGTGATGAGTGGCTGGTGATGAGTGGCTGGTGATGAGCGGCTGGTGATGAGCGGCTGGTGATGAGCGGCTGGTGATGAGCGGCTGGTGATGAGTGGCTGGTGATGAGCGGTTGGTGATGAGTGGCTGGTGATGAGCGGCTGGGCGGCGTCGTCTCAGACAAGTACAACAATTGTTACCAAAAGCTGGAAAAAAACAACAAAAAGCAGCGGTTTCCTCTCAATGTATCATCTTAAAATTCGTATTTTGTCCCATTTCTCAGATCTCCGTGACCGGAACGGAATTGTGGCTTTAAGTACATGACATGACATTTTTTTTTGTTCCTTTCTAGTTCTCCTTTAATTTTTTTTTTCTCGTCATAAGAAATGTTTGTTTTATTTTTCTTTATTGTAAAAAAAATAAATAAAATAAATAAAACAAAAAAATAAAATGAAATAAATAACCCGGCATCCGTGTCACAACGCCCCAACTCGCGGCACCCTAAATTCACAACATCCGCCCCGCCAACCTCCATACCCCGGTAATTGCCAGGTGTAGAAACACCAAAAAAAAAAAAAAAAGATTAGACTACCCCTTTACATTATTCCGTTTATCGATTTGATTTATCGATGAGACTGTCATGGCNCACAACGCCCCAACCCGCGGCACCCTAAAATCACAACACCCGCCCCGCCAACCCCCAAACCCCGGTAATTGCCAGGGGGAGAAACACCAAAAAAAAAAAAAAAGATTAGACTACCCCTTTACATTATTCCGTTTATCGATTTGATTTATCGATGAGACTGTCATGGCCGACTTGATTAACCTGTCAGCTGACACACCTCCGGGCGTTATTTACACACTGATAGCCCTCGCGGTGAGGGGAATTAAGAGACAAATTATGGGTTGTCAGAGCTCACCTTTATTTGGAGATCAAAAGACATCAGTCTCGCAGGAAGGGCTCTGTGTGTGTTAAGGATGTTAAACAAGTGAGTGGGGCGTGTTTAGTGGGTGTGTGTTTGGGGGGTGTGTTGAGGGAGATGCTGAGGGGGGGGGAGCTTGTTGACGGGGGCGTATGAGGGGGGGGCTTGTCGAAGGGGCGTGTTGAAAGGAGGCGTATTGAAAGGGGAGTTTTGCGGGGGGGGGCATGTTTAGGGAAAGGCGTTTTGAGGGGAGGGGGCGTGTTGACAAGAGGCGTGTTGACGGAACAGTTTTTTTATAGTTATAATAACTATTTTAAACAAGGAGCAGCCTCTATAGACACGCCTACGCCACACCCACCATCGACTAGTTTGTTGACGCCTCCCACTAAAGTTGTTAAAAAAATACACTTGTGGCGGATTAAATAAATTGTTTATGAAAAGTTTTTTTTTAAAAATATATATTTATAAAAATTTATAATCATGACTTGAAAGTCAATAGCTCCTCTTGTTATTGCCATCATATAATCCAACCTCCCCCCCCCGAATCTTTAGTTTTTATTTAAATTGCTTTGTCCTGTGATGCCTCTAGTAATAAACAACATCAACAACCCACACTTTTAAACAATCTAGCCACACTTTCAAACAATCTAGCCACCACACTTTCAAACAATCTAGCCACACTTTCAAACAATAATGCCACACTTTTAAACAATCTAGCCACACTGTCAAACAATCTAGCCACACTTTTAAACAATCTAGACACACTGTCAAACAATCTAGCCAGTTTCAAACAATCTAGCCACACTGTCAAACAATCTAGCCACACTTTCAAACAATCTAGCCACACTTTCAAACAATCTAGCCACACTTTCAAAACATAAAATATTTTTTGAGCTACTAATTCCCAATGTGATCATTGNTCTTTACTGTGTGGTCACGTCGACCTAGCGAATAGACAAATCATGAGAATGCGTCTCTGAGCAACCGACTTTGGCGGTTTGTGTATTGTTTACTGTGACGTGGAGAGCCTGGTCAGGGGAGATAATACACAATCAACAATAATAAATCCACTTTTTTTTTTCTTTCCTCCCCCTCGAGCGTGTGCACAAAATAAAATACGGATGACTTGATTACGCCCCCCACCCCCCTTTTTACAGATGCTTTGAGAATAAAGGTGTCTTCACATGAAACCAATTTCTTTCAAGCCCAATATATGAGATTAGGAATAAATTAAACTAACCTTATATACAAAATTTTTCTTAAAAATTCTTAATATGTATTTGTTTACATTGTTTTATTTTTATATTAATATCCTAATGACCCACCGGCCTTTAACATCGCAGATTGATTATACCAATTATTTCAGAAAAAACAAAAGAAGATATTACGCACCCAAAGGCAATTATTTTTAAATTTAAAAAAAATAAATTATTTAGTGGAGTTATCAGGAATTTTATTTCGTGAAATCTGTGGCATCAATATCTCCTTCATCTTCCCATTGAAAAACAGGAAAACCCAATTTTTTGGGGGGTTGGGGGTGGGAGGTTGGGGGGGGGGGTGTGAAAATTTTTAAAAAATGCGTTGTCATTGGCATTGAATCTATGTGCCGCGTGTCAGCTCGAAAGGTTGACGGGAAGTGGGTCGGCTAGCCGTCCGAATAGTTTGCCAGCCCCGAAACACACGAGCACAAAGCGAAGTTTAATATAAAGGATTCAATGAGCACACAGTCTTCTTGAAATGAACTTTTTGGTGTTATGCGTCGGCACTGAATGCTGCGCTGTATGTTGTAGACTGAACCCGCTTTAACTCTGCAGGGATTCTCGACGGCTAGAGAATGGGGTAGGATTTCGAGAAAACCTCTCAATGCAAATCTTGACAATGGTAACGAGCCAGATAAATATTTGAAGGCATGTCTTGTGCAACCGTCTCCAACAGAATAACGTGTTTGGTTACAGGTTGTTTGCTGCAAAGGTTAATGGCGGCATATTTTCTTCAGGGAAGACGAAACAGTTTGTGGTTGCAGAAGGTCGCGGACGCCATGCTGAAGCGCCCGTGGGGGGGGGGGGGGGGGGCATAATGTTTTTCACATGGGGTCAAGGTAGGGATCTGACGGGGGTCAATGAATGGTGGTTGGCGGCATATTTTCTTCAGGGAAGACGAAACAGTTTGTGGTTGCAGAAGGTCGCGGACGCCATGCTGAAGCGCCCGTGGGGGGGGGGGGGTGAGGGCATAATGTTTTTCACATGAGGTCAATGTAGGGATCTTACAGAGGTCAATGAATGGTGGTCACAGAGGTCAAAGGTGTTTGTGTAAGAGAAATAAAAAGATCGTTTACGCTGTAAAGGTCAGCGCGACAGTCGATCGTTGTAAAGGAGAGCATTTTGAAGATGGGCCGCATGCACGCAGAGCTTTGGTCGTCTTTAGATAAGGATAACGTGCCGCGGGTAAGCACGGGAAAAATGTGCCGCAGTTAAGCGTGGATAGTGTGCCGCAGCTAAGCGTGGATAATGTGCCGCAGCTAAGCGTGGATAATGTGCCGCAGGTAAGCACGGGAAAATGTGCCACAGTTAAGCATGGATAATGTGCCACAGTTAAGCGCGGATAAAGCACCGCAGGTAAGCACGGAAAATGTGCCGCAGTTAAGCATGGACAATGTGCCGCAGGTAAGCACGGAGAATGTGCGGCAGGTAAGCACGGATAAAGTCCCGCAGGTAAGCACGGAAAATGTGCCGCAGGTAACCACGGATAACGGTTAATAAGGGAAATGAGCCGCTTAATATATTCCGTGTCTTTTGATTTTAAAACTAAAGTCGACAAACATCTATGGATATGATCACGTGTGGGTAGGTAAGTGGAAGATAGCGATGCATTTTTTTTTGGGGTGGGGGGGAGGGGTCGGGGGTCTGGGAGGGGGTTGTGGGGGATACTCTCTAAAGATGTTCAAAATTCTAGCGGAGTCTAAACAACCCCTGATTATTTATTTAAAAAAAAACAAGAAGATGGAGGTACTGAAGATTACCGATAAATAAAATGGGCTCTTTTCATTGGCCAGCGTAAAAGAAAGCCAAAGTCACGAGGCTTTAGTTAACCAATCTAAATAAAAAAAATAGGAATCAAAATCAAAAGATGGTGCTGATAAACGGGATTTAAAAAAAAATTTAAAAAAAAAAAATAACAACATCAGTGTGTTATCGTGACCTCATTAACATGCCAGCACTTCCTGGCACAAGTCCAGGACTCGGTTCCTAGCAAAGTTAAGAATGTTTAAAAAAAAAAAAAAAAAAAAAAAAAACAAATTTGCAACCCTTGATTTGTAAATTTTTATTTTTTTAAAAAAAAAAAAAAAAAAA
>CAXITT010000503.1:10790-22525 GCA_964033795.1 Lymnaea stagnalis | reverse complement strand
TCTCCATCCACAATCATCCTTTGTTGGTCCGCATTCTCCATCCACAATCATCCTTTGTTGGTCCGCATTCTCCATCCACAATCATCCTTTGTTGGTCCGCATTCTCCATCCACAATCATCCTTTGTTGGTCCGTGTATTTTCCGGAGAACTTTTCTCTCCCATGTGTTTCATGGGTTTTCAGCCGTTTCGGTTGGGTTAGGGTTAGGGTAAGGGTTAGGATTAGGGTAAGGGTTAGGATTAGGGTAAGGGTTGGGATTAGGGTAAGGGTTAGGGCTAGGGTTAGGGCTAGGTTTAGGGCTAGGGTTAGGGTTAGGGTTAGAGTAAGGGTCAGGGCTAGGGCTAGTGTTGGGGTTAAGGCTAGGATCTTGTAGATTTATACTTTAATAACATTGGCAGTGTCAAACAGTTTAAATTGACTGACACCTATCAATGACTCGCCATGTACATATGCACAACGTCTTTCTAACGGAATCCTCTCTTTGTGCATTTATCGTCCCTATGACTATGTGGTGATGAGAACAACATAATGTTGCTGTTTTTTATTTTTTGCCGTGTGTATAATGCCATTGTACGATAATCTGCCGCCATCAATAACTTTATTGGAAATTAAGTATTGATTAAATAACTCATTACTTTCTTTTTTTTTTTTAAAGGAAGAGGGGGGGGGGATAAAGAGAAATGCTCAGGTCACACTATCAAATTTTCGTCGAAAAAAATTATATTTGAACGCACTATTTAGTAAAACAAATAAGTGCGTTCAAAAAGAAATTTGAAAAAAAAAATTGACGAAAATCGATCGTGTGAACTGAACGTAAGCGAAATGTTCAGCATCGCAATGGGGGCAGTATGGGATATTTTTAGAACCGTTCACGCTAGGGTGTTACAGACGATGAAAAGATCGTTGACCTCGGCCAGAACGTCCAAGTGAATGGTGTGACCCCCACCCCCCCCCCTTCCATCCCCATTCCTGGTGGACGGTCTGTCAATCTAAAGCGGAGATAATTCCTTGCAAAAGTCACACAAGACTACCACCACTGTCACTGTGACCACATAACGGTAAAACAGTGTGGTACTGTTTCTCACGATGGCGTTTGTGGCCGGTAAATATGTAACAATGTGTGCAACGTCAGTATGTCACGTTGGTCGTGTTGCTAACAGTGGCGTTATTTTACAAATGTTTCAATGTGTCTGACATAACAGTGTGCCCCAAAGGTATAGTATTAAGTTACAAATGTTACAAATGTTACAAAGTGTCCGACATAACAGTATGTCCCAAAGGTATAGTATTAAGTGACAAATGTTACAAATGTTACAATGTGTCCGACATAACAGTGTGCCCCAAAGGTATGTCATTAAGTTACAAATGTTACAAAATATTACAAATGATACATGTTCTTTTTGCGGTGTACAAATGTTACAAAATGTTACAAATGTTACAACTGCAGACTTTTAGATCACTCATCTTGTCCGATGTCAGCTGCTCCAAAAAATTCCCATAATTGAATGACCCCTTCCCCCCCACACACACGACTAGCACGTTCTAGACCCCCACTTCACATAGTAGGCAATTTGCCACCCCTCCCCTCGTTTTCTCCCCGTCTGTCTGTCTGTCTGTCTAACTGTTACAGCTAGTACTGTTGACTAAATCAAGATGCACACACGTCTTATTCTGACGTTCACCTACCATCCCTCATCATTCCCAGGTCGTCCCTACCAACCTCTCTAGCCTCTTATCCTTGAGTGACGGATTGGAGATTATTGTGGGCGACGATAGCCAGATGTTACACATTTACACCATAGTTTCCTACAAGCCCCCCCCCCCACACACACACACAACGGGTTGTTTTTTTTGTTTTTTTTTTAAAATTTTTTTTGTCTANATCCATGCAGCTTCACTGTAATCCATGCAGCTTCACTGTAATCCATGCAGCTTCACTGTAATCCATGCAGCTTCACTGTAATCCATGCAGCTTCACTGTAATCCATGCAGCTTCACTGTAATCCATGCAGCTTCACTGTAATCCATGCAGCTTCACTGTAATCCATGCAGCTTCACTGTAATCCATGCAGCTTCACTGTAATCCATGCAGCTTCACTGTAATCCATGCAGCTTCACTGTAATCCATGCAGCTTCACTGTAATCCATGCAGCTTCACTGTAATCCATGCAGCTTCACTGTAATCCATGCAGCTTCACTGTAATCCATGCAGCTTCACTGTAATCCATGCAGCTTCACTGTAATCCATGCAGCTTCACTGTAATCCATGCAGCTTCACTGTAATCCATGCAGCTTCACTGTAATCCATGCAGCTTCACTGTAATCCATGCAGCTTCACTGTAATCCATGCAGCTTCACTGTAATCCATGCAGCTTCACTGTAATCCATGCAGCTTCACTGTAATCCATGCAGCTTCACTGTAATCCATGCAGCTTCACTGTAATCCATGCAGCTTCACTGTAATCCATGCAGCTTCACTGTAATCCATGCAGCTTCACTGTAATCCATGCAGCTTCACTGTAATCCATGCAGCTTCACTGTAATCCATGCAGCTTCACTGTAATCCATGCAGCTTCACTGTAATCCATGCAGCTTCACTGTAATCCATGCAGCTTCACTGTAATCCATGCAGCTTCACTGTAATCCATGCAGCTTCACTGTAATCCATGCAGCTTCACTGTAATCCATGCAGCTTCACTGTAATCCATGCAGCTTCACTGTAATCCATGCAGCTTCACTGTAATCCATGCAGCTTCACTGTAATCCATGCAGCTTCACTGTAATCCATGCAGCTTCACTGTAATCCATGCAGCTTCACTGTAATCCATGCAGCTTCACTGTAATCCATGCAGCTTCACTGTAATCCATGCAGCTTCACTGTAATCCATGCAGCTTCACTGTAATCCATGCAGCTTCACTGTAATCCATGCAGCTTCACTGTAATCCATGCAGCTTCACTGTAATCCATGCAGCTTCACTGTAATCCATGCAGCTTCACTGTAATCCATGCAGCTTCACTGTAATCCATGCAGCTTCACTGTAATCCATGCAGCTTCACTGTAATCCATGCAGCTTCACTGTAATCCATGCAGCTTCACTGTAATCCATGCAGCTTCACTGTAATCCATGCAGCTTCACTGTAATCCATGCAGCTTCACTGTAATCCATGCAGCTTCACTGTAATCCATGCAGCTTCACTGTAATCCATGCAGCTTCACTGTAATCCATGCAGCTTCACTGTAATCCATGCAGCTTCACTGTAATCCATGCAGCTTCACTGTAATCCATGCAGCTTCACTGTAATCCATGCAGCTTCACTGTAATCCATGCAGCTTCACTGTAATCCATGCAGCTTCACTGTAATCCATGCAGCTTCACTGTAATCCATGCAGCTTCACTGTAATCCATGCAGCTTCACTGTAATCCATGCAGCTTCACTGTAATCCATGCAGCTTCACTGTAATCCATGCAGCTTCACTGTAATCCATGCAGCTTCACTGTAATCCATGCAGCTTCACTGTAATCCATGCAGCTTCACTGTAATCCATGCAGCTTCACTGTAATCCATGCAGCTTCACTGTAATCCATGCAGCTTCACTGTAATCCATGCAGCTTCACTGTAATCCATGCAGCTTCACTGTAATCCATGCAGCTTCACTGTAATCCATGCAGCTTCACTGTAATCCATGCAGCTTCACTGTAATCCATGCAGCTTCACTGTAATCCATGCAGCTTCACTGTAATCCATGCAGCTTCACTGTAATCCATGCAGCTTCACTGTAATCCATGCAGCTTCACTGTAATCCATGCAGCTTCACTGTAATCCATGCAGCTTCACTGTAATCCATGCAGCTTCACTGTAATCCATGCAGCTTCACTGTAATCCATGCAGCTTCACTGTAATCCATGCAGCTTCACTGTAATCCATGCAGCTTCACTGTAATCCATGCAGCTTCACTGTAATCCATGCAGCTTCACTGTAATCCATGCAGCTTCACTGTAATCCATGCAGCTTCACTGTAATCCATGCAGCTTCACTGTAATCCATGCAGCTTCACTGTAATCCATGCAGCTTCACTGTAATCCATGCAGCTTCACTGTAATCCATGCAGCTTCACTAATCATTGAATCATTCACCTTTGTACAATCAAATGTTTACACCTTGACACATCCCTGAATGATGTTGAGTTTGCACACTCCCCCCCCCCCCAAATCCCTGCCCCCACCCTAATGACTTATGGCAGTATGGATGGTAGTTAATAAGTATAGTATATGATAGACTTATTGTTACTGTAACTATATTTACACTTCTGTTTGAGTAAATTGACGTATTAAACGTACGATACTGTGCAGAAATATTTATATACAGCTTTATTATTATTTTTTTCAAGTTGGTGTGGTATAAATAATATATACATGAATGTACAGATTATTTTTAATATTTTTGAATTAATTTTTTACAATTTTATAAGATCAATATTAATTGTTAAAAAATGCTATAGCCGTTTTTGCGCTGCAAGATTCCTGAATATTTTATTTAAAAATTTTTGTTGGTCAAACAATGCTTTTACACTTTACGAGATGTTATGTCGTGGGGGTGGGCAGAGGCGTAGCTAATGGGGGGGGGTAGGGAGACAGTTGTCCCGGGGCGCCAGACTAGTTAGGGGCGCCTAATTGTGCCTTTGATATTATTTTATTGATGAAACAAATGGGTTTGAGAGTTGAAACAAGAAAGGGAGGTGCGATAAAATGACTCTTGTCCCCGGGTGCCAAACACTCTGGGCTACGCCTCTGAAGGTGGGGGGGGAGGGGGTGGGTGTTAGGCCGGACTAGACCGGTAACTGTGTCAAATAGGTGACACTTAATTTTATTGTTAGTGTACATTCCGGGTACAGCATTGGCTATAACACTGTTTATTTAAGGAAGACCATTCGCCGACCTGTGCCACTGGCACAGGAATGCGACTTTTTCTGAATGGCCCGACGACTATACCGACGGCCGCCAATAAACATTTTGACACAGAGAGTATAGGAAATATAATCTCTGCTCCCGCGTGATACCTCGCTATCATGAATGGAATTAAATATCTACGGCTGTTGGTGTAGAGTGGTGTTGATGGGGGTTGGGGGGGAGGGGGAGCGAGGGTACCGAATCTGGAGCAGAGCGCTTCTCACACTTTATGGTTCGCATGGCGATTTCAAGAAGGTCCCAGGAGAAATACATCGCGATACGGTTCGTCAAAGTATTGATCGGATCCATAAATATATGTGTAAGAAGGTCCCCGGCTTGAGAGGTCAAACTCTGGATGGGGTGCAATAACAGCAACGGACACCCTCCCCCCACCCAAACCCTCGAAATTATTTTTAAAAAATTATATTTATGGAGTGCAAAAGAAGAGTCGGGGGTGGGGGGGGGTTCGATTTTGGGGGAGGGGGGAGCGTGGACTTTGATTCCCGGACTCGGTGGATTAAAAGGCTATAGGTAAAAATTTCTAATTCAATTCAAAACTTTTAGGGCGCTTGTGAAATTTTTGAGGGAATTGGAAGGTGAGGGGTGGGGCAATGGTGTCATTTTCTAACCCCAAATATACTTCTGTCCGAGGATTTTAAATTTTATATTATTAAAATTAACGCTTGATCTTAATAAGGGCGCATACTATGTATTAGGGTACACAGGTTTGAGATTCACTGAATCACACACGTTAGGCATTAGGGGGGTGCACAGCTTTGAGATCCCCCGAATCACAGACGTTGGGCATAAGGGGTACACTGGTTTGAGATGCACTGAAAATAATAGGCTAGGCAGCGTTAGAGTATCGGATATCTGGGTATAGAAGACCGTCTGTACACGTTTGTGCTGATTTTTTTTGGCCGCTGTTGAAGATACCATTTAGAATTAAAACTGAGCCCAACTGGGCATGCTAATATTTCAAACACACACACACACACACACACAAACAACAACAACACTAAAAACCCACAGGGTCAGGGGCGACTCGAAACAAATTTAACATGAGACCAGATGTTACAGGTTTTTTTTTGTTTTTTTTTGTTTGTTGTTTTTTCTATATTTTTATAAACAGAATTACGAAAATGATCCCTGTGAAGCTCGCTTGGTGAATCCCTTTTCGAACTTCAAGCATTTCAGATTTCAAAAAAAAAAAGCACAGATTTCAAGAAACACTGACCCCAATTTTATATTTAAAAAAAAAAAAAAAAAAAAAATAAAAAAAACATAAAGCAAAAAAAAAAAACACAGATTACAAAAAACACTGACCCCAATTTTAAATTTAAAAAAAAAAAAAAAAAAAAACATTAAAGAAACATGAAGCAGACATTTATGGCGGACACAAAACTTACTGTCAAAGACACATGAAGCAGACATTTATGGCGGACACAAAACTCACTGTCAAAGAAACGGTTGAAAGAGGACCTACGTTTTTTGTTAAACGCTATAGAGCAGTGGTTCTCAAAATTTCTAAGGCCGCGGCCTTTTAATACAGTTCCTCGTGTCGTGGCGACACCCCCCCCCCAACACAAAATTATTTATTTTCGTTGCCACTTCATAACTCTTAGATTACTTGTCATTCCTATGGTCGCGTGCGACCCCTGTGAAAGGGTGGTTCGACCCCACCCCTCCCCCGAGGGGTCGCAACCCACAGGCTGAGAACCGCTGCTATAGTGCAAATAAAACACATGCATACAACATAATGTGTGCCACCCCCCTCCCCCCGGGAGCGGCAGATGTTTAAAGTATCACTTTTGTATTATAGGGATAATACCAGATAGCGGCGGAGCACAGTCTGTCTTGTGATTCGCCTAGAATGCTGTGATGAAGTTAGAGAGCAGCATTGATTATTTGTTTTATGGCATGATGTGAATGACTGCAATGAGCAATACTTCGAGGCATCCTGTAAGATGGAGGGTGTATGTGCACCGTGTAAGATAGCGGCGTGTGTGCACCGTGTAAGATAGTGGCATGTGTGCACCGTGTAAGATAGTGGCGTGTGTGCACAGTGTAAGATAGGAGCGTGTGTGCATTGTGTAAGACGGAGAGCGTGTGTGCACTGGCACAATTACAAGAGATGTGGTCGTCAAGTGGATGGTTAGCCCAAACTAGGGGTTTGTGTTGGAGGGTACAGGTGTCTAGATAATGTCCCCTGACGAGACAAAGCAGGCAGACCTCATGTGACACAGTCAGACACACACATGAACAACTTTGACACTGCCTTGTCAAGACAGTCCGAAAAGACAGACCAAACAAAAATATACTAAATAGACAGACCCCCCCCCTTCCCCTTTTAACCCCCCAAAATAGAGACTAAGAAAGACAGACTGACAACAACAAAAAAATTAAAAATAAAAACGGGACCCCTTACAAGACAGACTCATATCCTACACCCTCTCCTGGGTTCAGAGACCCCCACAAATTCGAGTGACCCCGACCCAAGGAAAGCTACGCGCGCATCTTTCACAGCTGTTTATCTGATGTCACTATCTGGCCGCGCAGATCTGAGCCCCAGAAAAATTTACTTGTGTGTGTGGTGTTGTTGTCTGCGTTCAGTGGCAGAGAAGATCAGGTCCCTTGGCGCACGGAACCAGTCGTTGGGTCACGTGCCTCGAGACATCTTAAAGTCGGCAGCCAGAGGCTTTCAACTTATCGGTGCGGCACACTGTTACGCAGCCCCGTTCATGGCGGTGAGTGGTGGTTTCCCTTGGCCGGTGTGACAGGATGAGCAGGGGCACAGTGTTAAAACTCTTAGAACACTCTCATTCTGAATACATGCTGGAGCTAAGTTAAGGGAACCACGTTTCGTATGATGACCGTAGCCTGGACTGGTCTACGCGTTCATCAAATGGAGGTTTTCAAAGAGAGTCAAAAGAAATCCATGCACTCTAAGTGTTATATATATAGATGTTTTTGATTATATATATATATATATATATATATATATATATATATATATATATATATATTACATTTGATTTATAACAAGCCTTTAGTTTAAAGTATGCAACGGAGGGTGTGGACAATAGTCGTCACTTTGAGACCCGTCGCTGAGCGTTGAACTAGTGGACCCCCATCAAGTATTTCGATAATCTCGCCGCCATCTTTACGCAGAGATGTTGATAACATTCCACTCATTGGCCCCCGGGGGGCAGGTAATCACATCCTGGGCAGGTCATCGCGGCATGGGCAGACGTGATGTAATGATACAGGTCTATATTTGAAGCTGATCTTCTGTACATCTAAGGTGAAATTCTTTTATTACTGTACAGAATGCGGTCCCGCAAAAGGGGGGGGGCAGTCCCTAACCCTACATGTCAGTCTTTAAACAATAGTCCCACACACAGTCCTACATCCTACCTGCCAGCCTTTAAACAATAGGTCTACAAACATTCCTACACCCTTTTGATCTTCTGTACATCTAAGGTGAAATTCTTTTATTACTGTACAGAATGCGGTCCCGCAAAAGAGGGGGGGGGGGCGGGGCACGGGGTGCACACAAATGCTCTCGTGTGGTGCGCGCGCGATGGGATGATGCCCCCGGGGTTGTTGTCATTACGGGACAAAATGGCCGTCGTCACAGGATGTGCTACACCGGGTCACCCTCGTTCACAGCGGAGGCAGCTCGGGACGGATGGAGATAAGCTCGCTCGCTGTAATCGCCCTTGTTGTCAAAATTGTTGGTTACCGTAATCTCCCTCGATGTCAAAGTAAGTCATATAAATCTACAAGCCTGTATGAACTGTCAGGGTCGATTTAAAATTTGAGTATGTGTATTCGTGTGTGTGTGTGTGTGTGTGTAAAGAGGGTTGGGGGGGGGGATTATCAGGTGTATCACAAACATGGCGTAACGAGGTTCAACCGGGTGCACGTATCGTGATTGCCGTCCTCTCGAATACTTCAAGGCAGATACGTTGGTTTATTTTTTACATTTTTTTATTTGAATTTCGTTTGTTGTTACTGATGTTTGTTCTCCGAAGAAGGCTTCTTGCCGACACCTTTGTTGTTTTATTGTTTTCCTCTTTTCCCCAGGTTTTGCCCAGGTTTTGCCCATACTTTGTTTCGATAATTTCCTTATAAAAATAATGAAATCGTATTTAAGTCTAATAGACACCTAACAGCAAGGTATGTACAACACATGCTCCATTGCAAATGCAAATTAATGAGAAAAAAAACGTGTTTTTTTTTTTTAAATTATTTAAACAATAAAAAAAGATTAATTATAAAGTAAAAGGGTAATTTCCTTTAATTGATTTTTTTATATTTTTATAAAGATCTTTTATATTAACTTAAAGTTTGTTCGTGTATTTCCAAGTGGCAAAATCTTCGGAAGCCTAAATGACCCACTTTCCCGTCATCCTATCGAGCTGAAACTTGGCACACAGACTCGTTGTCGCATACTCTATCAAATTTTAAGCCCCAGCCCCAACCCCTATAAAAAAAATTTTCCACTAAAAATATTAACAAAACAGAACTTCGACAGCAACCATGAAAAGAATTAACAGCAGCCAAACCATCATCTGCCTTTTCTTATTTACAGCCGTAGTGGATCAACTCACGAACAAACAAACAAAAAACCAAACAAACAAACAAAACTCACTCAAGCGTAGCTATACATCAGCTTGTTTGTTTGTTTGTTTTTGTTTTTTTTTTTTAATTTAAAGGGCTGGCAAACATCTTCCAATGAGTGGCCATTATAGTTGCCCCGAAATCTCGGGGTCAAAGGTCAGTGTGTAAAAAAAATAAAGAAAAAAAGAATTCGTTATCATAATCAATATTGAAAACATAACAAACAGAGTGGCGCTGACATTCCACACCCTCTCCCTCCCCCACCCCCTCGACATGCCATTCGTATGTCGTTATCTCTAATGACACAAGGGAGACCATGACGCTTGTCTCCAGCAAAGAAAAAAAAAACCCACACAAAGAAAAAAAACAACATAAAAACAGGACCAGTTATGAAGCGTGTGAATAATAAGGACATGTCACGTGGCGTTGCTCACTTCCGGAGGCTGGTGGGGAAAACAAAAAAAAAAAGATAAGGTGAGTTCCGACGAAGTTTGTTGATGTAGATAGATATGAGATATCCAGCGTGTGGAGATTTTTAAAACCATTTTAATGTGTTATTTTTGTTGTTAAAACATTCGTTTATTTTGTAGGGCGTTTTACACGTCTTGGAATTTATATTCTGAATAGGTGGACAGAAAAAGCCACCTGTAGAAAACAAAAAACAAAAAAAACCCAGCTCCAGATCAGTCGTCGGCTGATCACGGCTCGCGTGCCGCATGCGGCTCTTTAGCGAGCTGACTGCGGCTCGGTCAGCCGGCCACAAATCGGTTTTGACTTTGGAAAACATGGCTCTTGACAAGAAATTTGGCTCTCAATTTTTATTTTTTTTTAAAATCTGCTACTGATTTTTTTGGGCTCTTTTGAATAATGAGTTTTCCGATCACTGCTTCAGACTAAAGCTTACAATAATAATAATAATATTAATAGTGAACCCCCCCCCCCTCCCAAAAAAAACAAAAAAAACTCTTCTTTCTATGGTGTGGCTTTTCTCTGATTCTAACAAACGAACGGTGCGGAATTTTGAAAAAAAAAATATATATTTGTTTTTATTATTTTGACAGTTCTAGCACAACCGCCGAAGTAGAATAATCCAAATTTACCGACCGGTCCGTTTGAACCGGCTCCATCACACCACTGGAGATACACCGATTATCAAAGTGCATAGATACGCCAGTCAAACGGCGTAAAAAAGGGATTAGGAAGAACAAACATCGCGCACATGTGCACCAATAGATCACTGCAAAAATGCACCTGCGACAGAACGAGTAGACTGGGAATGGATGCAACCAGTATAGCTCTTTTAGGTTAAACTTTCAAGGTCACATCAATTAGAGGCCCAGGGGCGGGGGAGGGGGGTGGCTAGAAGAACTTCCTGGCCCGGGTTCTGAATAAACAAACACACTAGAACGAGGCCAGCACGTGCCAGAGCCATTCAGATGTTTAAATCAGGTTCGGAGAAAAAGACCTGAATGTCTCGTCAAACGAATTGCATAGTGCTTAAGTCAAACACGATTGGTTCATAGTGCATAAGTCAAACACGATTGGTTCATAGTGCTTAAGTCAAACACGATTGGTTCATAGCGCCTAAGTCAAACACGATAGGTCCATAGTGCTTGGTGTCAAACATGGTTGGTTCTTAGTGCATAAGTCAAACACAATTGGTCCATATTGCTTTTGTCATATATTAAGAAATAATCAATGGTATTATATTATTATTATAAACCATATAAATTTTGTCCCCCCCCCCAATTCAACAAATACATTCACAAATAATAATACAATTAATATATTTACATTACATCATCACGTGGTCTAATCCAACGAAAACATCCAAACAATGTTGCGTGGTCGGCTGTATCACTATCCACAAATGAGGGGTTTCGCCAAAATACACTACGGATGGTACGCAAGGACCAGCGCTTCCGTTTATGCTTCACTAATTTGATTTTTAACCACAACTGCCGTCTGAATAGCTAGAATTTAAATTTTAAGTGGCTTTCGTTGTGTTGTGTGTTTTTTTTTTCTTTTGACAGACTTTGAATAGATCTTTCCGCCCCCCTCCTCCCCTCTCCCCCCCTCCATCTGAGCTCATCCATCGTTAGAGAATGGTTCCTTGTCAAACGAACCCTCTGAAAGTAGAGGGAGCAAACCCCCCCCCCC
>CAXITT010000503.1:0-10495 GCA_964033795.1 Lymnaea stagnalis | reverse complement strand
TAAGTCATGGGGGTGTTCACTAAGTCATAGGGTGTTCAATAAGTCATAGGGGGGTTCACTAAGTCATGGGGTGTTCACTAAGTCATGGGGGTGTTCAATAAGTCATTGGGGTGTTCACTAAGTCATGGGGGTGTTCACTAAGTCATGGGGGTGTTCAATAAGTCATAGGGGTGTTCACTAAGTCATGGGGGTGTTCACTAAGTCATGGAGGTGTTCAATAAGTCATGGGGGTGTTCACTAAGTCATAGGGGTGTTCACTAAGTCATAGGGGTGTTCAATAAGTCATAGGGGTGTTCACTAAGTCATAAGGGTGTTCAATAAGTCATGGGGGTGTTCAATAGGTCATAAGGTTGTTCGTCTATTCTAATGTATCATGTCGATATCGAGGAAGGGGGTGCTGCAATTTGGTATACACGAGAGTGGTGCTGTAGTTTGGTATACATAAGAGTGGTGCTGCAATTTGGTATACACGAGAGTGGTGCTGTAGTTTGGTATACATAAGAGTGGTGCTGCAATTTGGTATACACGAGAGTGGTGCTGTAGTTTGGTATACATAAGAGTGGTGCTGTATTTTGGTATTCACGAGAGTGGTGCTGTAGTTTGGTATACATAAGAGTGGTGCTGTATTTTGGTATACACGAGAGTGCCGCTGTATTTCGGTATACACGAGAGCGGTGCTGTATTTAGGTAGACATGAGAGTGGTAACACATTTTGGTGTAAATAAGATGGGTGTTTGATTTCACTTCATTTTTTTTTTTTTTTTTTTTTAAATAGGGATATTAACCTTTTCATCATTTTGAAGAAGTTTGCTGTCTTTGAGTAGGTTTCATAGTTTTTTAAAAACCTTAATTTTTAACTATTGTGTTTCGTTTTTTTCTGTTTTTTTTAAATAGGATGAAAAATTAAAGACGTATATTTAGTAAACGGTTTAAAATAAACAACATATTAAGTAATCCCTTGTGAGATAGTCACGTGACTCCATCATGGATGGAATCGGCAATGGTTTGTGTTTGTTCATTAAGAGTTGTCTTTTTTTTTTTTTTTCCCTTCTGCATGTCAGTTTGAGAACCGCTGTGTGGGATAATGCTGAGTGGGTACATGCAAAACTTTGCCCTTACTTGCAAGCGAGAAGAGGAAACGGGAAATGTAATGTTACCGGAAGTTAGCGAGGCCACGCGCGTTACCCGCCGTTTGAAGCAGGATTTTGGGGTTCCTCGAAATGTTGAACTGGAAGAAAGTGATCGGAACTGATGTTTGACGAAACAATATTCAGCAATGTTCACAATGGGTTATGTTTTAAAAGACACGTTTCTTTTACAGCGGGGGGGGGGGGGGTGGGGGGCAGGATGTGTAATAAAATATTTAAATATGTCTGTAAAACTTTTAGGGAAAAAAACCCATCTCTATAAGGTGTAGAGCAAACCATATTTACAACTTGTAGAGCAAACCATATTTATAACATTTAGAGCAAACCATATTTACACCTTGTAGAGCAAACCATATTTATAACTTTTAGAGCAAACCATATTTACAACTTGTAGAGCAAACCATATTTACAACTTTTAGAGCAAACCATATTTACAACTTGTAGAGCAAACCATATTTACACCTTGTAGAGTGTAGAGCAAACCATATTTTCAACTTGTAGAGCGAACAATATTTACAACTTGTAGAGCGAAGCATATGTAAAACTTGTAAGGCGAGCAATACTTACAACTGTTAGAGCGAATCATATCTACAGCTTGTAGAGCGAACCATAATTACAACTTGTAGAGCGAACCATATCTACACTTGTAGAGCAGATCATCTCTACAATTTGTAGAAAATATTATAACGTGTAGAACAAAACCATACTCTACGACTTGTAGAACAAATCATCTATAGAGTTTTATATAACAAACCAGACCAATCATAGTTGAACAAAAACACCCATGTAACTTGCAGAACCAATGCTCACTGCAGACCTAGAGAGCATACAGTCTCCGTCTTGTCTAGAGCAAACCCAATTTCATTATTTTAGTAAATCAAAAACACACCAAAGTGAAGACCCGGAACAAGCCATAATTGTGGTTACAAGGATGCCTTTTTCATGTCCCACCCGAGAAAGATTCTAAGGCCTAGATTCCGGCTCAGGTCTGGCCATGTGGCCATTCAGCTTAGGTCTGGCCATGTGGCCAATCAGCCGAAGCCCCTTTGTTTACATCTGCCAATTGCTCCGATGTCGCCATCAAGGCCAAACGATTGCTAACATAAATATTCATAGTCTCTATACCCCGCCTGCGATGGATTGTTGAATAAAGGATCAGCAGTTTTAAATATTGTAATAGAGAGAGAGGGGGAGATACATAGAGAGAGAGAGAGAGAGTTTAAAGAAAGATAGAGAGGAAATTAGAATGTACTGTAAGGAGCATGAGCACACCTTAGAGCCAGACAAAGTGCAAGTGTTTGTCTGTGTGAGTGAGGGAGAGAATGAGAGAGAGAATGAGAGAAAGAGCGAGAAGGAGAGAGAGAGTAAGAGAGAAAAAGAGAGAAAGAAAGAGAGAGGGACAGAAAGAGAGAGAGGGGAGAGAATGAGCGAGAGATAAAGAGAGAGAGATTATGAGAGAGAGGGAGAGAGAGAGAGAGAGAGAGAGAGAGAGAGAGAGAGAGAAGTTTTAAAAAATGTTTCTTTTATATATATATTGAATATTGAAACAATCTGAATGATTACATTGGATTAGAGAATTTAAGTCCTACCTTCTGAACACCATTTTAAGTCCTACATTCTGAACACCACTTTAAGTCCTACATTCTGAACACCATTATTTTAATTCGTATTCCTGATCACCATTTTAAGTCCTACCTTCTGAACACCATTTTAAGTCCTACCTTCTGAACACCATTTTAAGTCCTACCTTCTGAAAACCATTTTAAGTCCTACCTTCTGAACACCATTTTAAGTCCTACCTTCTGAACACCACTTTAAGTCCTACATTCTGAACACCATTATTTTAATTCGTATTCCTGAACACCATTTTAAGTCCTACATTCTGAACACAACTTTAAGTCCTACCTTCTGAACACCATTTTAAGTCCTACATTCTGAACACCATTTTAAGTCCTACCTTCTGAACACCATTTTAAGTCCTACCTTCTGAACACCACTTTAAGTCCTACATTCTGAACACCATTATTTTAATTCGTATTCCTGAACACCATAGTAACTCCGACGTTATGAGAGTCGCTGACCCACATACGGGTTAATTTTAACAGTCCGAAATGTTTCGTTGATAAACATTTATTCTAGCGACCATGTGCCAACAGTACTTCCAATATTTACGTTCGGACATTGGATGCTTAAAGTGCTAAGTGGGAGCACCCGGTGCTCAGAGTGCAAGACGTGCTTGCAATTTAGGTCACGAAAATACAGAAGGGCAATATGTTTTATCTTCTACCTGCACTTCCGGTCTTATTTATTTTATTTTTTAAAAAAATGGTACGATGCCGATATCATACAATGAGGTAATTTTATCATACAGGGAGTTAATTATACCATACAGTGAGGTAATTAAGCAGAAATTCAACCCCACCCTCAAAATAAAAATAAATAATTTTAAAAAAAAACATTACTTTTTTAAAAATATAATTATTAAAATCAAGAAATCTCCTGAAAGCAGAAGGCGAGTAGATGCCAATATATGTAGTTTACTAAATTAATTCCGAAGTCAAATGAAGTTTGTACCCCAACCCCCTCTCGCCCCCCCCCACCCCTTTCTAAGCCTAGCGGGTAGTGTGGTTAAGATCATATATTTACGATTACGACAAAGCTCGGTCGGTGATGGCGTCCAACTGACGCCGTAAGCTCGACATAGGCGTCCTAGTTTTGGGCTTTTTACGTTGAAGTCTTTTTGGCCGAAACGTCCACTTTCTTGTGATGTCGCCCTTCAGGTCTTCCCTCTACACTTTGTATATTTCTTCTGAGCGCAGTCCTTTCCGCATATCTCTATAATCAAAAAAAAACAACAAAACAACCCTGTACGCTAAAAAAAAAAAATTAAACATAAATAAAGGGTGCGTATTAAATTTTTTTATATTATTTGTTTGTTGAATCCCGCGCAACCTCAAATGTATCGACATCAGGGGCGTCCATTGTGAAAGTTGCCTCACATCCCTTGTCTGATATACGTGCGGGAGACATCCGGCCCTGAGGAAAGGTCAAGCCGCCCTCACTTTGATCACTGCCCTCACTTGAGGCTCACACTCTCTGGTGGGAGGCGGTGGGAGGAAGCAGTGAGTCTTCCGAAGCCCTGGGAACACGTCCGTCAGCAAACCGAGGGACACTTTGATCATTACCATCCCGCGTAAGGAGATTTTTAGGAAGACACCTTCTCATCTCATTACCACCGTGTGTAAGTGAGTGTAAGGAGATTTTTTTTTTTAAGTCAAAGGGGGGGGGGTGGCGGTTCTCATCACTGGCAACATGGCACCGACTAGCACCAAGGTTATCAGCGGTGTGAATGAGCGACGGAAGCGTTCACCTGTTTCGTTTTTTTAAAGTGGATCTCAAACGGGGGGGGGGTGGCGGTTCTCATCACTGGCACCATGGCACCGACTAGCACCAAGGTTATCAGCGGTGTGAATGAGCGACGGAAGCGTTCACTTGTTTTGTTTTTTTAAAGTGGATCTCAAACTGATGGCAGAGTTTAAGGGGGGGGGATTAACATACTAGTTATGTTTATATGGGTATCGTGATGGTTATGGGCCAGGTACATCCAGGTGGTGTTCGTTGGCCAGAAAAGTACAGAATTTATGCCTTTAAAAACGAAAATTATCGGGTGGGTTTTTGAACATTTTTATTATAAACGTGAGTGATCTCCCTTTTTTTGAGATAACCACTTCCTGAATGTTCTAGCCCAGAGATGGCCAATAAATCTCTTAATTTCCTTTTCAGAGGTTATTTAATGATTACCCCCCTCCCCCCCCCCCCCGTTAATATTATTATTTTAAAACCGTGTTTCAGACTGGAACGCAACATTTTTGCGCACCAATAAATTAGCTGCACCTACACAGCCATTCACTGAACAACTCGGTCTACGCACAGTGACGTAGAAACTGATGAGTTATTTCTTGGGTCATGCTTTGCACTGAAACAGTTTCCGGAAGTCAGAGAGCCGTGACGTCGTCTGCTCTCAACAACGCTTGCTTGTTCCATTGGGATCGCCCAGTGTACTCCGGCCTTTTTTGGAGATGATAACACTGCGTTAAAAGGTGGCGTAATGTCGGACTGTAATCAGACACAACATTCTGTGATTCAGGGGGTGTAATTTAATAAATCTGTTTTTTAACACACACACAAAAGCCCACCAAAAAAAAGCACACAAAAAAGCACCAAAAAAAAACAAACAAAAACTAAAACGCGCAGAAATAAAAAATGAAACATCTTTTCCAAGCGCGTTCTTAAGTATAGGGTTTGTCATTTAATGGCGGAAATCTGTTAATAGAACATCCGGGCATAAAGTCTGGCCAATCTCGTTAAATGGCGGAATGATATTAATAAAAAAAAAACATCCTTGGCGTTCAGTTTGGCCAATCACCCAACGGCTGGTCTTCACGGTCACGTGAGCCAGCATAGTGGGTCTTAACCTAGACGAATCACGTGAGCCAGCATAGTGGGTCTTAAACCTGACGAAAGCGTGTTTGCATCTTTATTTTACGAAAGATTTCGCAAACAAATTGTTACTGCTATATATATATATATATATATATATATATGCGTAAATACATTGTTGGAAGCTATGTTTTACGTGGACCTTGTCTAACAAGAGTAAACGTGCGTAATGCGATGAGACGTTTTTTCCGGTCGTAGAATTGACAAGCCCCTCAATCTCTGTCAACGTTTCAAAATGCATTTCTTACCGCCAAGGTGACGTGAATAGTGAAGTGGGGAATATCCTGACACTCTGCGAACCCTGCGCACTGACTGCATCGACGCTTGGAGTTGTGAGTTCATCGCGGAGATATTTATAACACATGTTTTTTTAAAGGTTGATGATCATCCTCACGTTGCAGCTACTTACCCTGGTAGTACCGCAAAGGGGGGGGGGGGTGGGACCGGGTCAATATTTTTTTCAGCCCCTTCAAACCCCCCCCCCCCCCCCNGGGGGGGGGGGGGTTGGGATCGGGTCAATTTTTTTGTCAGCCCCTTTCAACCCCCCCCCCACCCCCAAAGATCCGCAGTTGGTCGAAAATGCAGCTCCTCAATATAAAAAAGAAAAAAAAAAAGATCCTACCAGGGTCGATCACCCCATCCACTCCATTGCCTATACGCCACTGAGTCTACGTATCTAAGTATATATTTTTTTTTCTAGTGCATATTTAACAGTGGGGCATATCTTTATATAATCTTTGAATTACTCTTAACCCAAGTGCTAAGCTCGAGACCAAATTTTCAAGATAAATAGACACAAATAGCGCTGATATCAAACCCTGGTCTACTTGAAACGTTCTATTGTAACAGCTGGGGGAAGACGCAAACACGTTGTCTTTTATTTGTTTGTTGCTGTTGTTTTTTTGTTGTTGTTTTTTTTGTGTTTTTTTTTTGGGGGGGGGTGGGGGTGGGGAGGGGGTTAACATATTGTCCATTCCACGTTGAGCTCAAGTTCAAATGGTACTGCAATATTCTTTAAAAGACAATCACTCATTGCATCAAAGTTGATCATTTTGATGCTGCAATGTGTGCTTTTTGGTGCGCACGTTATCAAGCGCACGACGGGGTTATCAGCGAATGAGAGAGCGCCTGGAGAGCGGGCGGACAAAAAAAGATCACACCCGGGAATTGGTACTATAGAAAGTTCTTCTTTTGAACGCCTTAGGTCAGCATATTGGGCTATTCGGGTTCAATTGGAGAGGCGGGCGGCCTAAACTCAAGCCAAGCCTAGTAGGCTGGCGTTCAATCCCCAGAACACGCCTAGAAATTTTACAAACATCACCAGCACCCCGGGTGGATTGGACTCGTTAACCTTGGATGGAAGCTCATCTAAGATAAGGCAAACTCTGAAATCCAAACCCGCAGATGCAGTCCCGTATGCGGTATGACATTGACACAATGAAAATTTCGACAAAAAGTTTTATAAAAAAAGGCAAGGACGAGAGAGTGGGGCTGGCGAATTGAGTAACTCGCCCTCACTTTCAACACAATGCGGCTTAGGTCAAGGCTACATGTCGAGTTCGAAAAATGCCCTGGTCATCTTCGTGTGCCAAGGACGAACAACAACAAACAAACAATTTTGCCACGAACGAAACAGACTCCACGAATACTGTTTTTTTTTTCCACTACTCACTTTCAGTTTTAATGCCCCCCCCCCCCCCCTTTTTAATTGCCCCCCCCCCCGACGTAAGTGACAAAACAATTCAACCCGACGCCCCTGTACTACTAACTCTCCCCCCCCCCACACACCCCAAAAAGACTACGCCCAGACCGTCATGACCGACAACCCAGTAAATAGATAGGACATGACGGCCCAGGTCCTGCACCCAAACACGCACTAATGCTAAGGTTATCATCGAGGTCATTCTTCTATCTGTGCTCGAAAACAGCTTCGTGTGGACCCTGCTACACCCACCCCCCCACCCCCCACCCCCACCAACTCTTTCTACAATTTGCTCTCTAAATAATTTTGGGTTCTCTCACTCCCGTCCTCCTTTATACTCTCTTTCGGTAATGTTGGTCTCTTTCTCACGCTGTCTTTCTATCACTGTCTTCTTTTATCATTTCTACCTCTCTATTTCACGATTTGTCAATTTTTCTCTTTATTTCTCTATCACGCTCTCTCTATCTACATTCGCTCCATCTCTCTCCCCCTTGCTCTCTCTCTCTCTCTCTCTCTCTCTCTCTGTCTCTTATTATTTGGGCCCCTCTCTCTCGTTACATTCGTCCTCTCCCTTTACCACTCTCTCTCTCATTACTTTTAGCCTCTTCCACCCTCCCTCTCTCTGACTTGTTTTACCACTTCCATCGCTCTGACTTATCTCTTTCCACCTCTGTCACAAGTATGCTGCTACTTGTCATCTGTGACTTTTGACTTATGCTCCGTCATGGTGGAGTTGTGTAAGTTTGTGAAAGAAAATATTGTGAGAGGAAAAGTAAAATAATGATGGAGACTGAGTCATGGAAAGACAGAAGGATAAGGAAAGAGACAAAGAAAGAGATACATAACACGGATAAACTAAAGAGAAACACAGTGTGAGCGGTGTGGTGCAGTGAGAAAGAGGTGTGGGGGGATAGAAAGGTGTGGGGGACAGAGAGGTACGGGGAGATAGAGATATGTGTGGGGAGATAGAAGGGTGTGGGGATATAGAGAGGTGTGGGAGATATAGAGAGATGTGGGGAGAGAGAGGTGTGGGAGAGAGAGGTGTGGGGAGAGAGAGGTGTGGGGAGAGAGAGGTGTGGGGAGATAGAGAGATATGGGGGGAGAGAGAGAGGGGTGTGGGGAGAGAGAGAGAGGGGTGTGGGGAGAGAGGTGTGGGGAGATAGAGAGATAAAGGCATTGGAGAGAGAGGTGTGGGGAGAGAGAGGTGTGGGGAGAGAGAGGTGTGGGGAGATAGAGAGATATGGGGGGAGAGAGAGAGGGGTGTGGGGAGAGAGAGAGAGGGGTTTGGGGAGAGAGGTGTGGGGAGATAGAGAGATAAAGGCATAGCGACAGACTGACTGAGAATGATAGAGCAAAAAAGACGTACCTTTTTAGACCATGAGAGACAAAAAGGGAAAGAGTGAGACAGAACGATGCAGAAAGCAAGAGCATAAGTAAGCGAGAGGTCGGGAAGCACAGGCACTAAATGTAAATACCATTCATCTGTTCAGACAATATGGGGGACTAGCGATGATGTCGACAGCTGTGCCTCCATCCGTTTGCCCGGAAGCAGACGTAAGGTTATTCATTGAAGTCCAGACAAGTCTTTTAAAAAAAATATAATCAGAGATTCATTAATCTGAGATTGCCGACATCTCATCTACCAAGACGTACTCCCCGCACGAGATAGGGGTCAAGGTTACAGAGCACGTGAACAAGCTGACGAAGATCATTATGCTCGGACAGCTCCGTGGATTGATGGATGCTGCCCCCAAGAGATTAACACGCCGGGGTAAAAATTGAAATGGTAGACACCCCGAGCTGAACGACGCAGCAGAAGATGGCGAGATTGCACCGAGGCTCCGGAATAGTCTGCCACCATATTCTCCCCCGCCCCCGCCCCCAACCCCCCCACCCCCCACCCCACTACGTCAAATTTCTGGCAGACGCCGGAGAATCTGAGGCGTAATAAGATGTGCGAGGAGAATGGATGGGGGCAGGCGGCGCCCTTGTGGGTGTATGTGTTTAGGTGTTGGTGTGTGTGGTTGGCGTCTTTTTTTTTGAAGGATGGGGTGTAAGGGGTGAGAAGGAGTCGAGATCCCTGTTGACTGATGTCCGCATACAACTGAAGGTCAACTAATGAGTACGGAATAAGTTTACCTGTCATACGCGGCACGGACCAATAAATCAGAAAGGTCTTGAAAGCGAATGAGCGAAAAGACGCCAAACAGGAAGTGGGTTTTTTACTGAAGTGCGCATGAACACGTGAACCCACTGACCATCTTGGCAAACCCATGGAAGGAACGCTCGAAATCAAAGTTAAAAAAAAAAAAAGTTTAACTTTTTTTATAACTTAGGAATAAGTTAATTTCTTATATTATAGCTATCTCACTACTAGATGCTTGGTCCCGGTTTAACCGGGATAATAAATGGAAGGCATTTATTCGCTACTTGCTACCTGCTATGGCGAAGCCTCAAAATCTTCTAATTTTTACGTATGTAACTAGTGTATATCGGGTTTTAAGATACTATTCCCTTAAAAAAAAAAAAAAAACCTACAAAAGTTTTCAAACTTTTGAAATAAATCGACTAAATAGTAAATCAATCTTTCTCTAATTTTTTTTAAAAATCTATGTACATATGATAACATTTCTAACAAAATTGGGCTTTGAGAGATGTGTTTTCTCTATGTAAAACAGGCCCACCCGACCTTTTTCACGCCCCTGAGCTCCAAAAAATATGTAATATATCAAATTTATTTATAAATTATAATAGTAGTATTACTATACTACAGAACCAAATTTGTCAATTAAAAAAATGACCCATAAATTGTACATCGAACGCAATTATTGTTTTGTTGTTGTTCGTAACCAATGGATACAATACTATTTTATGAATTTTTTAATGAAAAAATACCAAATGCAAGGGTGCAGCGAATAGAATAAAATATATTTCCCCTCATACACGTATGGTATAGTATGTACAGTGTATTAAGTACAGGTAACATCAAATGTATATTGGGTCCATCTGACTGATGCTTAAAAACTGGTCAGGACTGGAATTTTTTTTTCCTCTAGGAGAAGATGTTTCGACACACACACACACAAATATTTAAAAAAAAAAAAATGAGGACTGGCACCACGCGTCGGCAGTTGCCCCCCGGGTG
>CAXITT010000502.1:522220-597388 GCA_964033795.1 Lymnaea stagnalis | reverse complement strand
TTTTACGTCCTGTGCCTCATTCGCATCCAGCCACATGCTAAAAAAAAAAAAAGAGCGTTTTTTTATATAAAATATAAGAACAATGTAAGTTAAGTTTGAATTAAGAGACAGAACAAAAGATGTGTAAGTTTCGACTAAGAGCCTTATTCAGCATACAAGAGAAATATAATTAGATAAGTAACAGAGTGCAGTAAATAAACTTTAGAGATTTCCTATGTTGTTGCCGGGTGTAGGATTTTCAGGAAGGGAAAGAATATAAATATGGGTACTGTGAAAAATAATGTAGAGAAACTTAACTTAAAATAGTCAGGGATAAAAAAAAATCTAAGGAATAAGGGAAAAAAAAGAAATTTAAGGAAATTGAGAAAAATTAGTAAGAGAGTATTTGGTTCATACCATGTGGAGATATGGTGTCGAAAAGCTGAATAAATTTGTTTTTCCATTTGAAATCGACATCAAATCAATCGAGCGTTTCAAGACTGCCCTGGCACCCGCTAGGAGCGGTTAGGACAGACGAATCGTTTCCCCAACCGTTGCACATATGCCATTACTTGGTTGCAGCAACGTAGTCTATCTGAATCAGAACTCTCTCTGGTGTGTTTGTGCAAAAAATTAGTGTCGTAATGGATACATCTGATGAACCTTTATGTTTCCCTCCATTGAAGTGTGAAGAGACCATGGGCGTCAGCAGGGGGGCAAGGGGGCACTTGCCCCCCCCCCCGGATTGATTGGATAAATTTTTTTTAGACAAAAATAGTCAAAAAATGTATTAAAGTAAAGAGAAAATAAAGAGAAAGTAACTAAGCTGATGTCCTGTCCGTTCGTTCACCATACAAATACGCTACAGTAAATTAAAACTACATTAAAACATTACTAAAAATTTTTTGCCCCCCCCCTAAAAAGTTAATCAATTTTTTTGCCCCCGCCCCCCCCCCCTTAGAAAGTTTTCTGCGGGCGCCCATGGAAGAGACTGGGGCAAGTTGACCTTGTTCAATATCCCAAAGATGTTCTTTTAGAGAGTAGGTTGATTTTGAATTTAGGGGTCAATTATAACTGACATTAATGCAGAAATTGAACCATTTTAACACAACTTTTATTTTATATTGAGACATTTTAACACAACTTTTATTTTATATTGAGACATTTTTACATTACAAATTTTCCAGTTGGTTAACAATACCAAAAGCAGGGCCGGACCTAAAAATTGCGGGGCCCTATGCGAAACGGATTTCACGGGGCCCAGTCTGGGTAGGGATATGGATAATAAGTGAAAATTAAGATTTTATATTAGAGACATTAATTTAAATGATGCTACGAGTAATAGTGATTCAAGTGAAGAAGATAACAGTGCTAGTGGCGACATCTATGACAACGGACCTATCAATTCCACTCCAACTGATCAGCAAGATCATGAGTGGTCTGGGAATTTTGCTCAAATCAAAGTGGAAGTGTCCTTGAAACTGTTTTTTTGGTGCAACATTTGCTTTAATCACTTCTTTGTATTTAGGTATTTTTATTTTATTTTCTTGCTTATAGTTTATTTTCTGTAAATTAATTAGTTAAGAACCTTCATTTGAAATGGAGTTATGCCCCTTTGCTTGGTCGCTGGGAGTAGACAAGGCAGAATAGGCTTGGACTGTAAAGGGTTCAGAACGGTGTCTGTTTCATCTTACCCCAAGTTTCCCTAAATGGCGAGTTTAGAGATAAAGCACCCGAGCAGCGACATTACTGGTGGTAATCACGTGAAACAACGACGTAATAGATTTAAAAACACTGTAAAAAACATAAAAACAGAATAAACACGCTGACCTATAGATGATTATAAGTTATAATCATCTCACAACAGGCTGACACGTCTAACATCAGGCTGACACGTCTCACATCAGACTGACACATCTCACATCAGTCTGACACGTCTCACATCAGTCTGACACGTCTCACATCAGACTGACACGTCTTTGATTTGATCTTATTATTGGCTACTAGAATTGACACTTATCACTAATTAAATGTTAGGCACAATAGTATAACTGACCATCAACTGCCAATAAACATCAGGTATACAATATACATCAATAATGGAAGAAGATATGACAATAAACCATTAGAAACATTGGCACGTACATATCATACTGTAGGAAAACTTGAATGTTTCAAGGCTTACGGAAACAACCAACGTGTACAGTTTTTTTAAGAAACATACGTTGTACTACAAAAGATAGTGGATGAAAAATATTCTACAAAAGAAACAACAACAGTGGTGTTGGCTGGAGACCGACCAAAAGTGGTTTTCTGATTTCGGCCGGGACCGAAACCAAAAGCTTAACGAGACTTTTGGCTGAAAGCTTATCGAGACTTTCGGCCGAAGCCGAAAGATTTAGACATTTTGAAAATCGTTCACGCATACATTCTGCACACATCGAAAAATGATGGGGAAAATATCTATGTGTACATTCCTTTTATGAAAAAATGTACATCCCTTTTATGAAAAAATGTACATCCCTTTTATGAAAAAATGAGATCACAATGAATACGAATAAATAATGAATACTTTGGGTTTTACAATTTTAATTAAAAAGTAGTTAAAATTTCTTTAAAATTTCCACCATTGTAGTACCACCATTGTAGTACCACCATTGTAGCACCACCATTGTAGGACCACCATTGTAGTACCACCATTGTAGTACCACCATTGTAGGACCACCATTGTAGTACCACCATTGTAGGACCACCATTGTAGTACCACCATTGTAGGATCGTTCTGTGCGGCTTTGAGTTGAACAAGGAATTGAATTGGGCGAACGTTTTTAAATGATCTCATAGTTAATTTTATTTCAGCTAACATCATCTATGACTTATTGTAGCGGGCATTGTTGCGACTCATGTATGACTAGTATGGCACAAAGTAAGATAGGCAGTATTTAATTATCTTAGATTCTTGGAAATTTGAACCAAATAAGTTAAATCCCAGAAGATCTAAAGAAAAAAAAAATGTTCAATTTAAAAATAAAAAGCAGGAAGGAGGGTTGGGGTTGGGGGTGGGGGGAGGGGTGTTGTCCGTTTTTGGGGGCTGGGTGGCTAAATAATTTTCAAAACCGAAAAGTGCGCTCTTTTTAATCACATCACAAGTATCATCCTTGGTAACTATTGAAATGGTTGCCACCAATCGAGGGAGGTCTGGTCGTAACAGGCGTCAGAAGTAAGGAAACGGGTCTGTTTTCCCGCAGGATCAAACCTTTTTCAAGGTTCCCTTTTTCCCCCTCGCTTGTTTTCTGTGTAGAGGAAAGGATGTTCTAATCTGTTATTTAATTAATTAATTTTTTTAAACAGTTGATGGTATTCAGATTCAAAACTCTTTTAAATGAAAACAAAGTAAATTTTGTGGAAAGGATTGAAGTGAATCTTGAGAAGATTTCATTGGTGGTGAGACTCACAGACTGGCGGGTGGTGAGGGGGTTAAGATGGTATGGGTGTGTGTGGGTGGGGGGGGGGGAGGAGGAGAGAATTTAAAATGGGAGGTGATCGTGATGGGGAAGGAAGCATCTGGTGGGTATCATAAATGATAAATATGCTTGAATCTGTTATTTTTTCAATGGGAATTTTAATAGTATCATGTTTAAAACAAATAACCTGTGTTTCTAACAGACAGATGATGGCCAATGCGATAGAAACCTGAATTTAACCAACTCAACTGATAATCACTTAATGCAGACTGTAAGGAGAGCCTGTGGTGGCAAAGCTCGTTGTTACTTTGTCAGCGGTTTGAGACTCGTGCTTCAAAGGGTCACATGTGATTCAAAGTCTGCAGACAGCTTCGAAGTAATTTACGGGTGCAAACTTTTGGGTAGGTTAAATTTATTTATCTATTTTGATAATTATATATGTAACACACTTTTCCAATTTAAGCATGTATTTATGATCGTTGATGAATTCAAAATACCTATCACTTGACACAGTAATTTAATTCAAGTAATTGAACTGTAAGTCTTTCGAATAAACTGTTATTCATTGCAATCAATATGATCAATAATCGATTTGCAATGACCAAATTTATTTTAATGATAGAATGAATATAACATGGTGTAAATGTATTACATTGTGTCATCTTTTATTATTTTTATTTTTCTAAAAATCCCCCCCCCCTCCAACAGTTTCTCCAGAGCCCGATGACAACAAAGTGTTTGATATTAAGAGAGGATTCATCAAGACAATACTAAACTCTGGAATTGGAAAAAAACAAATACTATCTTGTGTTGGGGGCGAATGAGACCATTGAACACAGTCGATGTGAGATGTCTGGCCCCAACGTTCAGATACATGTCACTTTGATGCATGCGGATTTGACATCAGTTCAAAAATTGACTGGCAAGTCCTGTCTTGGGAATCAGGAGGTGTACATTGATTGGTACAGGTAAAAAAAAAACACTAAGATGAGATACCTTCATTATCAAAAAGCGATCAAATCTCTTATGCATGATTATGAAAATGAAATGCAGTCTATTGTACCCGAAGAATATTTCTATATAGTTTCAATATTCACGGGCAAGGCCTGCCATGACAATACAGAAGTGAGCATTGCCTGGTACAGGTAAAAACACAAAGATGAGTTACTTTTTATCGTCAAATAGCATTCAAACTTCTTATACACTCCCCTAATAATATTGATATATAGTTGAATAGAATTCGTTTCATTCTAGAGTAGACTGCAATCATGTATTTTATCGGGACATTGAAGTAACCTCACGTTCTACAAAATAATAAATGCATACATAAAGCTTTACTTATGTCTGGTCTATTGGACTTTCTATTAAACTATTGGATTTTTTTAAATTATACTTTTTGACTTTTCATTATACTATTAGACTTTCTAATATACCATTTGCCTTTCTATTGACTTTCTATTGTACTATTTGATTGTCTATTAAACTATTTGACTTTATGTTGTACTATTTGACTTTATGTTGTACTATTTGACTTTCTATTATACTATTTGACTTCATGTTGTACTGTTTGACTTTCTATTAATCTGTTTGACTTTTAATTATACCTTTTTGACTTTATATTGTACTATTTGACTTTCTATTGTACTATTTGACTTTCTATTGTACTATTTGACTTTCTATTGTACTATTTGACTTTCTATTGTACCATTTGACTTTCTTTTGTATCATTTGACTTTCTATTGTATTATTTGACTGTCTATTGTACTATTTGACTGTCTATCGTAAACTATTTGACTTTCTATTTTATACTATTTGACTTGCTGACCCGGCAACTATTGTTTTTTCAGTGGGTTAATCCCTTGGGAATATACCAGTTGCATTAGAAATTGGACGGCTAAATTCATGTGAATCAACGCATTTGATCTGTCTCACACATATTCACAGGTATACACATACACACGCACAAACACAGGTAAACGCACAGGTAAACACACAGGTGGACACGCAGGCAAATGAAAATGTCTGTCTGACAATTATTATTCTTTTGAAACCGTTTCTTCATTTCAGCCATAGCCTCTCTTCACCAAAAGTTTGTCTCAGTCATGGAACCATCGAGTTGTCCAGGGTTACCGGACTTGTCTGGATAGAAATCAGTGGTTAGGACATTTATTTTATTGAGATGAAAACATTATCTTCTCTTGGTCTTAATTTTGATCATTAAAAAAAAATAATGGATGTTTTTTAATGACATATTTTATGTTATAATCCATGTTTTTAACCTAATTGTTTGATGTGATCTAATTACGTTTGAAGCTTGCGAGTACAATACAATTTACAAGATACGTGTGTACAGGGTAAGGAGGAGACAACGGATTTAAACTTTACAAAAAAAAAGAATTATCTCCCATTTCTACATTTCTGAAACGTCTTCTGCTCTCCATCTCTAATCACAACATACCAACTCAACAACACACAAAAAGAATAACATTAAAAAAATAAAAAATAAATCCTTTTATCAGATGATATTTGTACACAATGAGTAGATTAAGTTGTATTGATCCAATATCGCGCCGCTGATTCAGATGTTAGTCATGAAACGTCTCAAGCTGCAGGATTGACGTCATTAATAACGTCACATGTTTAGTTAGTTGGTTTTTAAATATACATAATATGAAATCTTTCCGACATCTTGAGATGATCGAGCAGCTCAATGGAATTTTATTAAATGGCTTACGAGTGCCATGGACGGGAGCATGGAAAGAAACATGGCTTCTTTGAAGCATGGCTTCTTTGAAACATGGCTTCTTTGAAACATGGCTTCTTGGAAACATGGCTTCTTTGAAACATGACTTCTTTGAAACATGGCTTCTTTGAAACATGGCTTCATTGAAACATGGCTTCTTTGAAACATGGCTTCTTTGAAACATGGCTTCTTTGAAACATGGCTTCTTTGAAACATGGCTTCTTTGAAACATGGCTTCTTTGAAACATGGCTTCTTGGAAACATGGCTTCTTTGGGTTTTTTTTTTGTGTGTGGACATTTTGTGTGATCTTTTTGTTACCACCGATGAATTTCACGAATATTATGGCTGTTTGACTAATCATACACTGCTGTTTGACTAACTTATACACCACTGGTCACCAATTTGTAAGGTCTTTTTGTTCTTCCCTCAAATTCATTCGTGTCACGTTCTCAAAGCGCCGTCCAATAATTCTATCAACTTCTGCCATCTTCCCAGTCAGTGTGTCCTTCAGAATAAGGCTTTCTTCCATTCACCTTAGCCTAACCAGCGAATTCGCCTCTAGCTCTAACGGGAGAACATGTTACACATTTAGGCACGTGCCAGAGCGTCTGCGTTAAGCGCTTTGTCCTGCCATCAAATTCTTAGAGTACCCTGCAGGCAATTGTGGCCTGAAAAAACACACAGCGTTCCACATGGCCTACTCGAGAAATTACACAAATTACGTTTGTCATGAGTGAAAAGTTCAGCTCCTAAACACTGACCCAACCCAGTTACGGATAGATCCAAAAACGAAACCAGAAATGAAAAACACAGAAGAAGTCCACCGATTCTTAGTTATTTTAGAAATAAATTACATTCATACGTCCAGGAGATTTTCAGATCAAAAAAATATCCTCAACTGATTTCTAAACACGTATCATGTGCCCTTCAACACAGTCCTTACTGAGAGTTCCCAGTGTGGATGGACACAGGAAAAAGTCATACAGTGCGCTCTTTTGAAGCGATAGCGCCAAAATTATGGAACAGATTGCCTTAATCTTTGAGGGAAATTGAAAATGATAAAAAAAAATCATTTAAGAAAAATTTAAAGACATTTTTCTTTAAATAGATTTAAGAACATCAGAGCCCTGTGGGCATGCTGAAGTAGCATAACAGGCACTGCATAAGTATTCACTCAGTCTAATCAGACATTAGATTTCTCACACATGTCCCGTGTATCTGGTCCACACTTCTCTTCCCCATAGGAGCGTACTAAGTACACACGCCTGCTTGCGCTCATTTTGTGATTTCATTGTGTTTAGAATTGTCCCACGCCCACTCATTCAGTTTAGCCGTAGTAGCCGCTCCTGCTTTTGCGATCTGGACGTTTACCTCATCGCCCACAGTGAGCGAGCTACAGATACTATACCAAAACTATGGTATGGTTTCAACTACTGCCCACAGTGAGCGAGCTAGAGATACTATACCAAAACTATGGTATGGTTTCAACTACTGCCCACAGTGAGCGAGTTAGAGATATTATACCAAAACTATGGTAAGGTTTCAACTACTGCCCACAGTGAGCGAGCTAGATATACTATACCAAAACTATGGTAAGGTTTCAACTACTGCCCACAGTGAGCGAGCTAGAGATACTATACCAAAATTATGGTAAGGTTTCAACTATACTGCCCACAGTGAGCGAGCTAGATATACTATACCAAAACTATGGTAAGGTTTCAACTACTGCCCACAGTGAGCGAGTTAGAGATACTATACCAAAACTATGGTAAGGTTTCAACTACTGCCCACAGTGAGCGAGCTACAGATACTATACCAAAACTATGGTAAGGTTTCAACTACTGCCCTATTATGACCCTCAAAAGTTTTGGTTGGAGGTTACTATGCTTCTCACTCCTCGACCAATGTCTATAGACTACTTGGTCAGTGCAAACTACTTACAGTAAACAAATATATATATATATACATACATATGAAAGATAAACAATGAGATGGGCAAAATATATAACGGTACATATTATGTATTGTTAAAATGTCGTGATATTTTAATTGGTTGAATGTTTTACTTCGTTAAGAATGTCGTGAAATTTTAATTGAATGAATGTTTTACTTTGCTTAAAATGTAGTGATATTTTATTTTGAATTATTATTTTCAGGCAGTCAGACCTTCACAGCAGCGTGTAATACCTCAACAAGTTCAGAATGGGGTAAGATCACTCGGCCCATTTGTATTAAAAGTAAATTATGTGTATAGTAAGGTTCACTGTCTTCACGGATGGTGAAACTTTAAGTAGCCGAGTGCCAAAACAGCAACATTTCAAAATAAACCAAAAATAAGATGAAAACAAAAATATATATGTATGTATATATTATTTCAAGCAAAGAGAAAGTAGTGCAGTTAAATCAGATACACAGGGATTATAGTTTAGACCAAACAAAATGAAAACTACAACATCAACGAAAGCAACTCATTTATTAATATCTTTTGTCTTATAAATAATAATAATAAAAAAACACTATATAAGAGATTACCATGATATAAACAGTGTTTTTTTATTAGACCGTAGTTTGAGCAGGCGGGCAGTTTCGAGTTTGAGATTGGATGTTAGCCGATGTAGCGATACTTTGGCGCATGCGCCCTCAGTCTGAGAGCAAATCAAAGAGCACACGGGTCATCTGTAAATCTGTTTCTATTATCTCACGTGATTCGTCTCAAGCATGAATTCATTAACTCACAAATATAAGTAGATCCATGCATTACATTTAAAAATGGTGTAGTGCGTTGGCTCGCGCCTGCTGGCAGAATGGGGGCCTGTATGCACAGTATCGAGCAATGCCGGGTCCATTGGCTAGTAAACAATATCCACAGGTCAGTTAACTGGATCATAATCAACGTTAATGCTATACCATGATTCTAAACACATCACCGCCCACGTTTCTATTAATTTTTTATAAAAATCTTTCATTTTCTCATACAACACATGCAGCTCACCAGCAATACACGGAACATGGACTGAAACATGACTATCTATATCCCCAAAGTATAATTCATTGTTAGGTATAGGTAACTCAATTTTAACGTTTTCAACGCGCATCTTCTCGCCAAATAGTTACGACTGCGGCGAGACAAAGGCGACTCAGCCTAGATGTAGGATTCAGAAACAATCCAATAACCGGGGGCATTGTGGTGGCTTTAATAATTGTCGTTAAAAAGTATTATTAACTCAGCAAACAACTTTGAATTAATGGTGACCTCTATAATGGACGCAAAACCACTTGTCTCTGTGTTAAACGTTAGACGCTTATCGAAGTCATTTTTAGTTGAAATGAAAATATTCCCCTCCTCTGGTTGGGACATTCTCTAAGCCATTGGCATCAGATTTGAAATGTTTACTGACGACATCAATGCAGATGTGAGAACGGTATAACTGAAATAAGTTGTATTTGTTTCGCTCTTTTATTTATCTGCTTTAGGATTGCCAACAAGAACAACGGCGATGATTTCTACGAATACAACGTCTGGGAAATATGAAATGAAAACTTCAGACACCAGTGGAAAGGGTATGTTGTTTCAAAGATGGTATGCCCTTTTAAAGATGGTATACCATTTCAAAATGGTACGTTATTTCAAAGATGGTACGTCCTTTTACAGATGGTATTTTAAATTAATTAGAGACGAACAATTTGTTTCAATAAAACAATACGTGTGCGTGTCTCATTGGTCGATGTGAAGGCTTTATCGCCAGCCAACACTGTTATGTGTCTCATTGGTCGATGTGAAGGCTTTATCGCCGGCCAACACTGTTATGTGTCTCATTGGTCGATGTGAAGGCTTTATCGCCGGCCAACACTGTTATGTGTCTCATTGGTCGATGTGAAGGCTTTATCGCCGGCCAACACTGTTATGTGTCTCATTGGTCGATGTGAAGGCTTTATCGCCGGCCAACACTGTTATGTGTCTCATTGATCGATGTGAAGGCTTTATCGCCGGCCAACACTGTTATGTGTCTCATTGGTCGATGTGAAGGCTTTATCGCCGGCCAACACTGTTATGTGTCTCATTGATCGATGTGAAGGCTTTATCGCCGGCCAACACTGTTATGTGTCTCATTGATCGATGTGAAGGCTTTATCGCCGGCCAACACTGTTATGTGTCTCATTGATCGATGTGAAGGCTTTATCGCCGGCCAACACTGTTATGTGTCTCATTGATCGATGTGAAGGCTTTATCGCCGGCCAACACTGTTATGTGTCTCATTGATCGATGTGAAGGCTTTATCGCCGGCCAACACTGTTATGTGTCTCATTGATCGATGTGAAGGCTTTATCGCCGGCCAACACTGTTATGTGTCTCATTGGTCGATGTGAAGGCTTTATCGCCGGCCAACACTGTTATGTGTCTCATTGATCGATGTGAAGGCTTTATCGCCAGCCAACACTGTTATGTGTCTCATTGGTCGATGTGAAGGCTTTATCGCCGGCCAACACTGTTATGAGTATGTCCTTATTAAAGATGGTATGTCCTTTTAAAGATGGTATGTCCTTTTAAAGATGGTATGTCCTTTTAAAGATGGTATGTTCTTTTAAAGATGGTATGTCATTTAAAGACGGTATTTCCTTTTAAAGATTGTATGTCATTTTAAAAATGGTATGTTCTCTTAAAGATGGTATGTCATTTTAAAGATGGTATGTCCTTTTAAAGATGGTATGTGCTTTTAAAGATGGTATGTCCTTTTAAAGATGGTATGTCCTTTTAAAAATGGTATGTCCTTTTAAAGATGGTATGTCCTTTTAAAGATGGTATGTCCTTTTAAAAATGGTATGTTCTTTTAAAGATGGTATGTCATTTAAAGACGGTATGTCCTTTTAAAGATTGTATGTCATTTTAAAAATGGTATGTTCTCTTAAAGATGGTATGTCATTTTAAAGATAGTATGTCCTTTTAAAGATGGTATGTGCTTTTAAAGATGGTATGTCCTTTTAAAGATGGTATGTCCTTTTAAAAATGGTATGTCCTTTTAAAGATGGTATGTCCTTTTAAAGATGGTATGTCCTTTTAAAAATGGTATGTTCTTTTAAAGATGGTATGTCATTTAAAGACGGTATGTCCTTTTAAAGATTGTATGTCATTTTAAAAATGGTATGTTCTCTTAAAGATGGTATGTCATTTTAAAGATAGTATGTCCTTTTAAAGATGGTATGTGCTTTTAAAGATGGTATGTCCTTTTAAAGATGGTGTGTCCTTTTAAAGATGGTATGTCCTTTTAAAAATGGTATGTCCTTTTAAAGATGGTATGTCATTTTAAAAATGGTATGTCATTTTAAAGATGGTATGTCATTTAAAGATGGTATGTCCTTTTAAAGATTGTATGTCATTTTAAAAATGGTATGTTCTCTTAAAGATGGTATGTCATTTTAAAGATGGTATGTCCTTTTAAAGATGGTATGTGCTTTTAAAGATGGTATGTCATTTTAAAGATGGTGTGTCCTTTTAAAGATGGTATGTCCTTTTAAAAATGGTATGTCCTTTTAAAGATGGTATGTCATTTTAAAAATGGTATGTCATTTTAAAGATGGTATGTCATTTTAAAGATGGTATGTCCTTTTAAAGATGGTATGTCCTTTTAAAGATGGTATGTCATTTTAAAGATGGTGTGTCCTTTTAAAGATGGTATGACATTGTAAAGACGCTTGTTCACTATAGAAGACTCACAACATGAACTGTACCTGTAATTTTCTAGTAACGGTTACCACTAAGGAGGGTGTGATGCAAAAAGAAAAGCCATAAACAATCAAACAACGAGCAACAAACAAACAAACAATTTCAGCTAGTCATATTTATACTTTTAGAAAAAAATTCAATGTATAAATATATATATTTGTTGTATTTTGTTCACAGACAAATCTGTCAAAACTGGAACCCCAAAATCACCGGACTCCGAGGACAGCATAAATAAAAACACCACATCTGGTATATATATATATATATATTATATATGGCAGTTAATATTTAAATCTCAACTGAAAGTTTAAGCACCCCCAGAAATAATCATGCACGTGCTAAGTTTATCATTTGCGCCCACGTTTTTCGCCTGACGACAAATCATGTTCATTTTGTTCCTTGTAAACCTTGGCTTTGGCTGGTCGGTCAGCTGGGGTTTTGTGGGGTTTTTTTTGCGGTTTTTTTTTGCGGTTTTTTTTTTGGCGCGTGTTTTTGCGTTCTACGTCACAATTTTCAAATAATAAATAATTTTGACCTCAGTAACGGGGAGCGCATATTTTTTCCAAGAAATATCCTCTTGTTTGCCGCGCGGTGGAGCTTTTGATGGGCAACCCCTTTCTTCTGATACATAGGTGTGTACTTCATGATACATAGGTGTGTACTTCATGATACATAGGTATGTACTTCATGATACATAGGTGTGTACCTCATAGCTCATTAGTTCTTAATGTGGAGTCGCAAGACATGATGCACTCTCCCTTTAGTTCTTCAATTCATTCACAAACGAAAAACAAATCTTGACAAATAGCAATTTCCCCAAAATTTAAGTCTAGAGGATGTTAAAATTATAAATAAATACATACATTAACAAAAATATTGGTTGTTGGAAATGTCACTTCTGATCACTTTAACACTTATGAAATTTTCATTATTCTTCATCTTTAACCTTAACGTGGCGGGAAACACTAATCAATTAATTAATGGGAACTTGTTTTACGGAAATTAATACAAGCTAATCAAATTAAGATTTTAAAGTAATTTTAGTTGATGTAGTTGGGTGAATTTCGAACATATTGGGCCTAGTTAGCAACGATAGAACAATTATTACACTAAAAAATGTTGGAATAACTTTATGTTAAAACTACCTGTATTATAAGAATTACTATAGCAATTTTATATATTTTGCTTCTGATGTGTCCTGCTTTCTCTTCGAAACCCCTTCCTAACTCTACATGTGTTATATTAATAGTAGCGAGTAAAAAATAATTATAGCTGCCATGCATAACATGTGAATTCTGGTACGTTGGAAAAAAAAAAATTTGAAAGGGACTATTATATTAATCAACAAACGAGTCTCGGATTTGTGTCGGACTGTAACGTCATGGCTCACTGGACGGCATGGCTCACTGGACGGCATGGCTCACTGGACGGCAAGGCCTTAGACGTTGAGTGGGAGATTAAGATTAAGGGTCGTGTTTTTGGACGCGAAGGCTACCCAGCTCATTAAGTTTTCGCTGTGTCAAGTTGAGGTAAATATAAAAACAATTAATTATTTGTTTAGTCTTCAAATTTTATTAAAAAATGTTATGCTTTTAAATTAATTTTTCTTGACACTTGAAATATTGTAATATTTCCTTGTTGACATCTACAGATACCAAATAAAATCTGGAGATCCAACTGGATTGAACGTTTTTGTGGAGGCGTCAAACCTATCCCCTGGGGTCATTTATCCCCCGGGGTCATTTATCCCCTGGGGTCATTTATCCCCTGGGGTCATTTATCCCCTGGGGTCATTTATCCCCTGGGGTCATTTATCCCCTGGGGTCATTTATCCCCTGGGTGAGAATGACCGTTCTTATTTTGTGTCACGTCACGTAGCTGGGATCATTGTCCACTTTAAGGACCTGTGATCCCAGTACTTGACTAAGTACTGAACGATCGGCCATGATAAAGGATGTGGAAAACATCTGCAGCTGTGCAATTAAGTGCTTTAGTAACAATAGATTTAAAAAAAAATCTTTTAGTGGTAAAATGTTGCAGTGCGCCTGTACTTTTTCAATAAATAACATGTTTGTATTTGTTCCTACATGTTACTATATTTAGTTTGGCAGGCCTCTTTGAGGAGCTCTTGACTAACCCCTGGATGACCACACTGTTCAAGAATCCTGGTTGAGTGCCCGTATTGAATTGACAACGTTAGTCGATTTGTTCATCAGTATTTCCCATGAAATAAATTTGAAGAAATTTGAGATCTGCGTTCGGTAGTGGTGGTAGTGATTCTGCACGATAATAAATTTGACCTTGCCCTTGAACTTTAATTGTTGGCATGCAATTCTCGCGCACGATATGTGTTGCACCCAACGAGGTCATTTGACTACATGATTGTATTTATGTATGTTTACAATGAAATGTTTCGAATGGCTTGTGTCACGTGAAGCCAAAGTTGATAATGGTTCGGGTGGTGAATGTAATTCTGGCCATTTCACTTTTCCCCCACGTGCAGCACATTCCCGGTGTTTCACTCTAAAACTTGAGACCACTGCTTTACACGCATAATTTATCCATTTTTCCAATAACCACCCTTGGATGACGACTGTAATCAGACCGGTCGTAACACGATTTGGTCGTATGTTTAGTATGCTATGAGTACAGTATTGATGTTATGCGAATATTTAAGTTAAATTATACCATAAACTTCGTTCAATATTGTTACAAATCATTATTTTAGATCGGAGTTCAAATTTTCAAACTCTGAAGAGCTCTCCAATCAACAAGCTTTGGCCGCGCTTGGGGAAGGCAATGGGCCTAGGGGTTATTGCGTGTGACAGTGTTGCAGAGGCGTAGCGGGGGGGGGGGACAGATATTCCCGGGCGCCAGCTAGTTAGGGGCGCCAAAATATGCTTTGATATTATTTTATTGATGAAAGTAATGGGTTTGAGTGTTGAAAAAAAGAAAAAGGGGTGCTTTAAAATGGATCTTGTCCCCGGGCGCCCAACACCCTCACTACGCCTCTGCCGTGTTGTTTCTTAGAAATTGATCACACCAGCTAGCAGCAGAGCATCCTGCCTCCCTTTCCTTAGATAACGACCGCCGATGATTGCAGACAACGCCGTTCGACTGATAATTGAGGCAGAAATAAATCTGAAATCTAATATGATTGTGGTCGTAAACTCAAATGGTCGTAAGTTGCATAGGTCGTAAGTCGAGGACTGGCTGTAATTAATTCGCGGTGTTTCACATTTCAAGGGATTGTCGGAACGTAACTGATAGTCGTGTGTAACAATCTAATAATATGATAGTGGTTTGTAACAGTTTTGATATACTTGTAGTTTGTAACAGTCTAACGATATGATAGTGGTTTGTGTTAGAAGTGTTACGGCCCTCTCTTACGTTGTCTAGGGTGTATGAATCTCTCAAATAGAACACAAGGTCCAGTGTAACAATATATAATATTTATCAGATTCTTTACAAAGCAGGATACATATCAGTCCAAATACCAATCATCCACTCGCTCCTATCTCTACTGACTAACTCTTAACTGACAACTCTGACGACTAACAATTCTCTTGCTATTCTACCTTCCTTCTCTCGTCTCCGACCTCTAGCTAACACACTTCCCTTTTATAATACCACACAAACAACTCAGCCTACGCTAACGTTCCACACCACGGACTAACTTCACGCTCTGACCTCACGACCAACAACTCACAAAACACTCCCACGCTTCATGACCCCCCCCCCACCCAACATTCACAACAAACTAGCTCACAACAGTTCGTAACAATCTAATAATATGATAGTGGTTTGTAACAGTCTAATGACATGAGAGATGTTTGTAAGAATCTCATGATATGATAGTGGCTTGTAACAGTGTAATAATATGAAAGTGGTTTGTAACAATCTAATGTCACAAGTCTCACTTGAGTAGCGACAAGTATTTACTACTGACCTCCAGCACTACCAAAACAAAAATAGACGAAAAACTGCCACCAAAAAGATTGTATTTCGNAGTCCTGGGGAGTAGAGATCCTAAAGTGTGTCAGTAAGTCCTGGGGAGTAGAGATCCTAAAGTGTGTCAGTAAGTCCTGGGGAGTAGAGATCCTAAAGTGTGTCAGTAAGTCCTGGGGAGTAGAGATCCTAAAGTGTGTCAGTAAGTCCTGGGGAGTAGAGATCCTAAAGTGTGTCAGTAAGTCCTGGGGAGTAGAGATCCTAAAGTGTGTCAGTAAGTCCTGGGGAGTAGAGATCCTAAAGTGTGTCAGTAAGTCCTGGGGAGTAGAGATCCTAAAGTGTGTCAGTAAGTCCTGGGGAGTAGAGATCCTAAAGTGTGTCAGTAAGTCCTGGGGAGTAGAGATCCTAAAGTGTGTCAGTAAGTCCTGGGGAGTAGAGATCCTAAAGTGTGTCAGTAAGTCCTGGGGAGTAGAGATCCTAAAGTGTGTCAGTAAGTCCTGGGGAGTAGAGATCCTAAAGTGTGTCAGTAAGTCCTGGGGAGTAGAGATCCTAAAGTGTGTCAGTAAGTCCTGGGGAGTAGAGATCCTAAAGTGTGTCAGTAAGTCCTGGGGAGTAGAGATCCTAAAGTGTGTCAGTAAGTCCTGGGGAGTAGAGATCCTAAAGTGTGTCAGTAAGTCCTGGGGAGTAGAGATCCTAAAGTGTGTCAGTAAGTCCTGGGGAGTAGAGATCCTAAAGTGTGTCAGTAAGTCCTGGGGAGTAGAGATCCTAAAGTGTGTCAGTAAGTCCTGGGGAGTAGAGATCCTAAAGTGTGTCAGTAAGTCCTGGGGAGTAGAGATCCTAAAGTGTGTCAGTAAGTCCTGGGGAGTAGAGATCCTAAAGTGTGTCAGTAAGTCCTGGGGAGTAGAGATCCTAAAGTGTGTCAGTAAGTCCTGGGGAGTAGAGATCCTACAGTGTGTCAGTTAGTCCTGGGGAGTAGAGATCCTAAAGTGAGTCAGTTAGTCCTGGGGAGTAGAGATCCTAAAGTGAGTCAGTTAGTCCTGGGGAGTAGAGATCCTAAAGTGAGTCAGTTAGTCCTGGGGAGTAGAGATCCTAAAGTGAGTCAGTTAGTCCTGGGGAGTAGAGATCCTAAAGTGAGTCAGTTAGTCTAGGGGAGTAGAGATCCTAAAGTGAGTCAGTTAGTCCTGGGGAGTAGAGATCCTAAAGTGAGTCGGTTAGTCTAGGGGAGTAGAGATCCTAAAGTGAGTCAGTTAGTCCTGGGGGGTAGAGATCCGGTAATTATTTTCCACGTTCTGACGTAATTCTCTATTTTGGGTTTTTGTTACGCACCAGTATGTTGTCTCTAAACCTTCATAACTTTTTTTTGTTTTTAATCATAACATGTTAATTTTGGTATGAAATTAAAGGAAAATGCCTGCTCTTTGCAAGCAAACAAGACTTGGGTTTAAAATTTAATAAATAAATGCGTTAAGTAAAATAAAAATTTATTTAAAAAAACTCACCAACTGTTCACAAAATGCTCATTCCAAGTCACACGAAGAGAAATATATCATCCAAAGTGTAGCACAAATGTTTTTTATCCTGAATTATATCCATTGTTGCATCACAAATAATAAAGATCAACTTTCAAAAAATAAAAAAATTAAACCACACAGCACATTATCCATTGTCACCGCCACACAGCACAATATCCATTGTCACCGCCACACAGCACAATATCCATTGTCGCCGCCACACAGCACATTATCCATTGTCACTGCCACACAGCACATTATCCATTGTCACTGCCACACAGCACATTATCCATTGTCACTGCAACACAGAACATTATCAATTGTCACTGCCAAACAGCACATCACAGCACAATAACCATTGTCACCACCACACAGCACAATATCCATTGTCGCCGCCACACAGCACATTATCCATTGTCACTGCCACACAGCACATTATCCATTGTCACTGCCACACAGCACATTATCCATTGTCACTGCCACACAGCACATTATCCATTGTCACCGCCACACAGCACATTATCCATTGTCACCGCTACACAAAAATGTGCAAAAAAATGTAACTAATTCCACTGGAAACAATCTGTTGCTGTTTAGAAAAAATTGCACTGTATCCTTGTATGTACTAACATGTATAATGGTAAATGGAAAGTTTACCATACATTTGTCACATATTTCCATCTGGGTTTAGCTATGGTAAGCCTAAAAAACAATCCATATGGATGTGCACTTTAGCTGGGGGGCGGGGCTGGTTGTTCATCAGCTGATGAATTACCACTTTCATTATTTTGTCACTACTAGTACTACTAAATACTAGTACTAGGATTTTAATCATACAATTCAACAGAATCAGCTTCTGGGTCTGAAATCATAAAAATCACTGTCTGAATCATCAGAGTAATATTGTCCACCTTTATGAGATTGATCACCCGATGCGCCAGGTCCAGATTTCATGTTTGTGAACAAAAACAAAACGGACAATCAAATCAACCGCTTCAAGCCATTCGTTCTTCGTTCAAACACAGAAAAACCGGATGTTCATACAAAGGGAAATCATTCTAAAATTGATTTAAAATAACTAAATACCAATAGCTAAAAGAAGAACCGAAATGAGCAGGTTTTTATACATCGACGATCCCATCGTCGATACGCCAAAATCTTTATTTGAAATCGACGATTGGAGCTTTGATCCGGAGGGAAAGAGGTAAGTGAGTCAGTTAGTTTAGAAGAGAAGAGTGCCTAGAGTGAGTCCGTCAGTTAAGTATAGTAGAGTTCCTAGGGTGAGTCAGTTAGGTTAGGGGAGTAGAGTTCCTATTGTGAGTTTAGACTTTGTTATATTTTTTTGCCGTAGCAAAAGAAACTTATAGTCATTACTCAGTCATTATCAGCACAGGTTTATAATATATAATGGGCTTCATAGCATAAGCCTAATGGGCTTTAATAGCATACGCCCAACTATAAATTACTTTCAATTTCATCACACTTTTCGCCTATTGTGATCTAATTTTTCTAGCTATTAGTTCTTGTATCTAATTTAAGTACATACGTTTTATTTATATAGTCATCATTTACTGTATGTCCAGAAGTAAAAACACAATTGCCCAGTACAGTCATCACGACAGCGTGTGAAAAACATCAAATGGATCAATGTAGCCATCATCACTCTGTTTGGGAGAAATCACTTGGCTCATTATAGTAATCATTACTGTGCGTAGAAGACATCACTTGGCTCAATAAAGCCATCATCACCGTGTGTGAAGGACATCTTTGTGTGTGTTTGATAACAAATGGACTCAATATGGCAATTATCAGACATAAAAGAAAGTGCTACAACTAAGGAAGAAGGATCTCTCGCTATCTAGCATCTCAAGATCAGGAAGCATCTTCACCGGAATTCACCACACCGGGTGTTATGAGAGCAGAAATAGACAACATGCTGCACCCTCCGTGTAAAAAGATGTTGGAAAGGAGAGAGTACCAAACATGTTTGGAAAGAATGACACCTAGTCAAGATACCAAAAGAAAGGGTAACTCAAGAGCTGTGCAAACTGCAGAAGAATTACACTGCTTCCTGTATCAGGAAAGGTCTTTAAAAGAGTTATTTTGAATTGAATGAAGGTCCAGGGGTCGTTGCGCACAGGGGTGGACTGAAGAGTTCAAGTGGCCCGGGAAAAAATCAAAGCGGCCCGGGAAAAAAACAAAAAGCGGCCCTATCTTCATGACTTTTATTTTTATTATATCACCGGTCCTTGCGGCCCATCGGGAATCTTCCCGGTGGCCCAGTCCGCCCCTGGTTGCGCATCTACGAGATCAACAGGCTGGCTTCCGCGGAATCAGATCATGCACAGATCAAAAAGCAACGCCATGAATGGAAATCCTCCCTCTATATACATTGTTATAGACTACGAAAAGGTCTTTGATAGCCTGGACCGATAGAGCTTGTGGAAAACTCTCCAAAGGAGCCGATTCTGCAAATCAAAGTCTGAATCTCCAATACAAACCTACTATGTGAAGACGAAAGTTGTAGAGCAACAGGAAGCATTACGCAGAAAGTACAGACCTTCATAAACACTTCCCTTAGAAAGATCCTGAAAATCAAAAGGCCAAACACCATCACCAACAAAGACTTACTGGACAAAAATCACCAGACAATCTCTAATGTGAGGGCCAAAGAATTTATGGGGACGCGAGCTGGAGGCAGACACACAAAGTGCGGGCTTCACCTGGAAAGAAAAGCTCAGGACACAGATGAATGGAGAACATCTTGTAGAATAGCTATGCCCCAGACAGGGTCAAAAGCATAAATTAGTAAGTAAGCAATCAATAATGCAATGAATGCGTTATGCCTTAAATACTATACAGTTACATTTTTATACTTTTGGTCACGTAATCAGGTAAGGGTAATATGAAATATTGGCTTATTTCGATTGTAAATATTTTTGTGTGCAATAGACAACGCTACGAAAACATACAGTAGCAATCTTTACGTATTGATTCTGTAAGCGTTTAACATAAGATGTGTCCACATAAAAGACGAAGTAAGAATTTTTTTGTGTGGTCTTTTAATAGCAGACATTGCTTTAGAAAAAGAAAAAAAAATATATCATAAGACATAGTACATAAACGTAAATTTGTTATCTGACTAGGTATAATTCATTGAAACATTTAACATGAGACTTGAGTTTAGCAATGCTCAAAATAGAAACGGTTTATAATTGAACAAATAATAAATAAATAAATAAATAAATAATTACGTCATCATTAAAAATTATGCAAACAACAATCAGATAATTAGCTGCCCTCGCTCTAAACCTTTTTCTTTAAGGCTGCACGTGTTTTCATAATGGTTTATTGACCGAAATAAACAAAACTCAAATAATTAATATGTGCAAACAAGTTCTTCTGTTTCATTGGGTATCTTGTCTAGCTCCAGGTTTTTTCAAGTGTACTCTCCAACTCCTGTCTCTAGCCATCGTAAAAAAAACAACATTCCCAGGCATTCTCAAACTCCTGTCTCTAGCCATCGTATACGTTTTCAGTTATTCTCGTCTCCACTTTAAAATGTGCAAGATGCGAGTACTCATCTCTGTCAGTGACACTGTTTGGCACGCCTTTTTCGTTTGTTTCACCGTTCACAGTACTGTGGGTGAAAATGGAAGATATAACATTCAATTTGGTTTTGAACTATCTAAATTTATCAATGTTTAAGACAGTGGTTCTCAACCTTCCTAATGCCGCGACCCTTTAATACAGTTCCTCATGTTGTGGTGAGCCCCACCATAAAATTATTTTCGTTTCTATTTCATAAATATGTTTTTTTATGGCCTTAGACGACCCCTGTGTAAGGGTCGTTCGACCCCCTAAGAGGTCGCGACCCAGAGGTTGAGAACCACTGATTTAAGACATGAGGTCAGAGGTCACATGTTCTTGGTATAAAATTGCAACTCCCTCGACCCCCCCCCCCAAAAAAATAAAAAAAAAAAAAAAAAAAAAAACAGAAACAAAAAATAAACGAGACTACAACTATAGAAACTTGAACTGTGCACAACCCCTCACTCTAACCTCTTTACAAACTTTACAAAGCCTCAATCTAACCTCTTTACAACCCCTCAATCTAACCTCTTTACAACCTTTACAACGCCTCAATCCAACCTCTTCACAACACATCATTCCAACCTCTCCACCACTTTCAGATGTCTTTACGACAGCCAGCCAGAGCTGTAAAGGACCTCAGCACAGTGGTTTATAAGTATTTTGTAGCATAAGTAAACCATCAATGATAACAATAAAATAAGATGAATATATAATGAGCTCCTCGTGCCATTAACTGAATCCAGAGATAGAAAACACCGCAACAGAGTAATTGACAATCACTGTAAAGCATAACAATGGACCACTGCCTAGTTATGGTCCTGCCGACATTCAGCTGTGTGCTAGAGCCGACCTGCAGCATCGAAGAGTTAGCTCCGCGTTCGAACCTTCTGAATAAGTCAAAATTTAAATTCGTTTAGTCCAGTTTTGTTAGCTACTGTCCAGACTATCCACCTTAGCTACTGTCCAGAATATCCACCTTAGCTACTGTCCAGAATATCCACCTTAGCTACTGTCCAGAATATCCACCTTAGTTACTGTCCAGAATATCCATCAGGACAAAGCGTTTCCAAAGATTGGATTAAGGTTAAGTCTCCAAAATTTTTTTTTTTAAAGTATTAAAGATTCCAAAACATTTGTACGCTATCAGAAATATAACAAGCCCTACCTAGGAGCAGACGCCGCCTCTGAATGTAAGACTTGGTTGACTTCAGAATAAATCTCTCCGACCCTTTCTTCGGTGAGGTTTCGATTAATTTTCTCCTCTGACAAATGTTGTTTCGCCAAATCGTAGATACCACTCTCAGACGTCGGTGGGGCTCCAGGTGATACCTAGGAGTGTCGTTGTCAATGTTTAGATGTGACTATTGGCAACAACAGTGTCAATATCAGATGTGATCTAGGATTAGTGTTGTGTATGTGTAGATGCAACTATTGGCAATAACAGTGTCAATATCTTATGGGATCTAGGATTAGTGTTGTCAATGTTTAAATATAAGTATTAGCGCTAACACTCTCAATATCAGATGATACCTAGGGTTATATACAAGCATTGCTGCGCTATCTGGGTAAATCAGGAAGCACAAAACAAGAACAGTCTTTGTATATTGGGATAAAAAAAACAGTCTTTGTATATTGGGATAAAAACAGTCTTTGTAAATTGGGATAAAAACAGTCTTTGTAAATTGGGAAACATTATAGGTGAATAATGATGTGTGTCCAATTAGGACACAATTCTATTGTAATGTTTTCATAATAAAGTAAGTTGTATTTAAAAAAAAAAGAAGTTAAGTCTATAATAAAATAAAATATGTAGAATGTTGTGTGTAAAAACAAAGACTTACTAACCCTTGTATCATCGTCTGCTGAAACGTCATCATAGTGACATCCCGGTTTGTACAGCATTCCATTTTGATGGACACTCTCACGTCTTTTGCTCCTCCTGTGTTCAAATATTCATATTTTGAAATCAAACATAACAACCACTATTAAAGGTTTTCCCTCAATTGAACTAACTAACAAACATATTCTGGTGAGGGTCTGAGATTACTCTCGTATGACCCCGGCTAGTAAATTGGCTATCAACTCCATCTGTTGAGCTGAGCCATACAACATTTCCCTCACAAAGGATCCTCCAACCGCCCTGGCTTCCCCCCGGGAGATCTAGTGAGGGAAATTCGGCCAACAGATGCTCTAGGGTCTCCGGGGCTAGGCTGCAATGACGGTAGGTAGGATCCCTTTTGTTATCCTCAATTGCACTAAATTATTGGACACCAACTTATCGCAGGCGACCTTTAAATCCGTTGACTGGACGTGGGTGTCTTATTCAAACAATTTATTTTGTTCGAATTTTTTTCTTTTCTACAAATATCTCGACAACAACAAAAAAAATGAAAGAATTAAGGAAGGGAAATAAGGCGATAATCATTCCGTGAGAGCAGAATTTGTCAAAGAAGTTTGCAATGGGACGGAAGTTCCACGTCGGGTTCTATTTGTCTATTTTTATTTAATCTAAGATCTTTTCAAGACACTATAGTGCCTCGCATTGTAATAAAATTCTAATACTAAATATGATAAGCCTTACACATTACGGTGTCCTAACTGATAGTTTATAAAAGTATTTGTTGACCCTAAGTTGGGCAACATGGACTAGCTACACAAACCCCGCTGAAGCTGGCGTACCGATCGGATAGCTTACCCAAACTGAGAAGAAACTGCCCCTAAGTACATTGTCTTTTAGAAACAACAGAGGTGCAAAGCAACACACACACATTTCAATTTACTTAAACATGACCCAGGAGGGGCACAGCTCACGGACAGATGAAGGTACTTACATGACCCAGGAGCACATCACACGGACAGATGAAGGTACTTACATGACCCAGGAGCACATCACATAGACAAATCAATGCATTTGCATTCTACACTGGAGCACAGCACACACACAGATCAGTGTACTTACACAGCAAACGAGAGCGCATCACATACACACATCAAAATATTTGGGCATGTGCACATCACACGCGCATATCAATGTGCTTACACGCAACACAACAGCACTGTTCAGGCACAGATCAAGGTACTTACACACGAAACATGAGCACAACACATGACCAGATATATTTACTTACACACGAAACATGAGCACAACACACGACCAGATAGATTTACTTACACACGACACATGAGCACAACACACGACCAGATAGATTTACTTACACACTACACATGAGCACAACACACGACCAGATAGATTTACTTACACACGAAACATGAGCACAACACACGACCAGATAGATTTACTTACACACGACACATGGGCACAACACACGACCAGATAGATTTACTTACACACGAAACATGAGCACAACACACGACCAGATAGATTTACTTACACACGACACATGGGCACAACACACGACCAGATAGATTTACTTAAACACGACACATGAGCACAACACATGACCAGATAGATTTAATTACACATGACACATGGGAACAACACACGACCAGATAGATTTACTTAAACACGACACATGGGCACAACACACGACCAGATAGATTTACTTACACACGAAACATGAGCACAACACACGACCAGATAGATTTACTTACACACGACACATGGGCACAACACACGACCAGATAGATTTACTTAAACACGACACATGAGCACAACACATGACCAGATAGATTTAATTACACATGACACATGGGAACAACACACGACCAGATAGATTTACTTAAACACGACACATGAGCAAAACACACGACCAGATAGATTTACTTACACACTACACATGGGCACAACACACGACCAGATAGATTTACTTACACACGACACATGAGCACAACACACGACCAGATAGATTTACTTACACACTACACATGAGCACAACACACGACCAGATAGATTTACTTACACACGACACATGGGCACAACACACGACCAGATAGATTTACTTACACACGACACATGGGCAAAACACACGACCAGATAGATTTACTTACACACGACAGCACAACACACGACCAGATAGATTTACTTACACACGACACATGGGCACAACACACGACCAGATAGATTTACTTACACACGACACATGGGCAAAACACACGACCAGATAGATTTACTTACACACGACACATGGGCACAACACACGACCAGATAGATTTACTTACACACGACACATGGGCACAACACACGACCAGATAGATTTACTTACACACGACACATGGGCAAAACACACGACCAGATAGATTTACTTACACACGACACATGGGCACAACACACGACCAGATAGATTTACTTACACACGACACAGGAGCAGAGCACACAAACAGATCAAGGTGATAGTGACAACGACAGCAACCAAACTCGTTACTATGACGATGACCCTGTCACTGTCATCATTGTTCCCAAATCCATTATTCTTGTCATCATTATCTTTGTCTTCATTGTTGACATCTGAACAATCTGCATAAATATAAAACAAAGAACACTCTACATAAATGTATAAAACAGAACCATGTGCATAAATATTTAACAAATAAAAATCTCCAGAGACATATAACATATAAAGACCTTCAGAAATATATAACATATAAAGACCTTCAGAAATATATAACATATAAAGACCTTCAGAAATATATAACAAAAAAACAATCTTAAGGAAAATATAATTTTTTATCAAACTAACAAAATATCAAACATATAAAAATTCCAAAAATATAACTACACTGTTAAAAAACGGTCTATTTTTGGCTCTTGGTATTGTTACATTGTTTTTAAACTAACTTTTGCAAAGCACCCACGTTGTGTGTTCCTAAACAACAGAAAGAGTTCAATAATTGATACAAATGATTACAGATGCACTGACTTAGACGTTGTTGTATTTGTTGTTGTTTTTTAGACCACATGGATCATCTGGCATTTGATTGTTACAAGGTCATAAGGGATTATGAGTCTTGTCTGGTATTTCAGCACAAACTAATTGTATACACTATTTCCACAGTTCTTGGTTTGGTTCACCATCGTTGCCAAGTAACAAGAGCAGGGGGGATCAATGCGGTAGACTTGGTGTTTTCAAACTCAGTGACGTAGACATGTGTTCTTTAAGTGTGCATTTTGTCGCGTGCGTTAACAGTCACGCGATGGAGGTAAGAAGCAGCGAATGAGAGCGTAACCCGGTGCGCAATAAGAGCGGGACCGAAAAGGTCATTATGGGAATTATTCTAGATTTGGTAATGAAAAACTTAAAGAAAAAACAAAAAACAAACAAATAAACAAACAAACAAACATCCTAACAGTTAAATAATTAATTATTTTAGGTATATTTCATTCCCTATTTCAAAATTGTTTAGACCCCTATAAGATCCTTACATGCAATTTGAACACACTAAATTTCTTTTAAAAAAAACAACAAAATAATTGTTATTGGTCTTGGCCAAGTTCTTTAAGCAAGCACCCATCTACCTCCAAATACCGAAATTCTTGCTCACATACTGACGAGTCTTCCATTAAAACATTGTCATTAGTTAAACATTTAACTGTTTCACTTAACGTTCCTAACAGCGCTTCTAACGACGTTCTTTGGTATCACTTTAAACGTCATTTTATAACGACGTGTGCTGCGTCCTAAAACGTGACCTTACGTACCAACAAACTCACACATACATTGAACAACATGTGTACCGACTACTCACTGCGTACCGACTACTCACCTACTCATTGAACAATATAAGTACCGACTACTCACCTACTTATTGAACAATATAAGTACCGACTACTTACCTACTCATTGAACAATATAAGTACCGACTACTCACCTACTCATTGAACATTATAAGTACCGACTACTCACCTACTCATTGAACAATATAAGTACCGACTACTCACCTACTTATTGAACAATATAAGTACCGACTACTTACCTACTCATTGAACAATATAAGTACCGACTACTCAGCTACTCCTTGAACAATATACTCACTGCATACCGACTACTCACCTACTTTCCGTGTGCAGTTAATGGTGTCATTAAAGTTGGCTGAAGATAAAGCAAATTAAAAGAAAGAAACTGCGTAGGCAAGCATTGTTAAGTTTAACATACGTCAAGTGGAATTGTGATCAGGGGCGTCGCAGGACTTTGTGCCGCCCCACTCTCAAATTTAAAAAAAATCAAGCAAAACTTTACACCACAAAAGCATTAACATTCGGGGTCGGACACAAAAAAAAGGGGGGGGGGGTTGGCAGAGGGGTGGATTAGTTCTTTAAAAAATTAATTTAATTAAATTTCAAAGTTAGAACAATTATCCCACTCTCAAATTTAAAAAAAATCAAGCAAAACTTTACACCACAAAAGCATTAACATTCGGGGTCGGACACAAAAAAAAGGGGGGGGGGTTGGCAGAGGGGTGAATTAGTTCTTTAAAAAATTAATTTAATTAAATTTCAAAGTTAGAACAATTACAGTTATTAGCGACCTGTACTTGGCTTTAAAGTAATGGTTCTTGGTCTGTCCCCATACGTCATTTAGTTCTATGTATTAGCCAATTTAAGGTATCAACCAGTCATGGTTCCCAAATAGATTTAAAAAACAACTACAACAACAACAACAAAGGTCCACCTTTTGTTGTGGTTTTGTTTTTTCCCGACCTTTCTTAGTTGGTAAGCAAAGCTATTTGATGAGGAATCAAATGTGCTCTATGTCTATCGTATCGATCCACGAAAATATGACATTTGGTATACAGCCTAGAGAATCGATCTATTTTTGTTACCCTTTCAAAGTTTGGCGAGTCCTGATTTACTCATTGAAAAATTTATGGTTTTAAAATTTAAAAAAAAAAAAAATAATAAATTCTAGAGTTAAAAAAAATGAACGTAATTTCAATGAATGAAAGTAGAATATGAGCAGAATCTATACATATTTTTTTAAAGGCTTTAAATTTCTTTTTTTTAAAAAGCCATTTGGCGAGTCTCATTTAAAGGAAAATAAATGCAATGCTATAACGGGAAGATACAATATATTATTTTTATCTCAGAAACCAATATTTTGGCTTACGACAGTATCTGCTCTGGTCAATTCTGGCAGGAATGTAACATGAAATTTGAGTTCCTGCAGCGATAGCAATCCCTTGGCTCACCTGAGCAGCTCTGCCAGTAATTGATTGATAGCTATCCCTTGGCTCACCTGAGCAGCTCTGCCAGTAATTGATTGATAGCTATCCCTTGGCTCACCTGAGCAGCTCTACGAGAAGTCCGGTGATAGCAATCACTTGACTAATCCGAGAAGCTCTGCCAGTAATGTTTTTTTGTTTGAAATCTCACCTTGTGACCCAGTTATGGTTTTGGAATCTACTTAGAAATTTTATTTAAAATTTGGGTTAGAATTCTAAACAATGTTTTTAACAAAATAAATATGAGCCCACGGGGCCCACAGCAGTCATCAACCATACTCGCTTTTTCGAAATACATCTCATTGTGTAGGGATGGGGTGTCAAAGAATAATTACGCGCCCCGGGCGGTACTTACCCTAGCCACGTCACTGTTGACTGAATTAATATATAAAATAGTCATGCCTCTAATAGATAATGATATGATAAAATTGTTTGAGCGGATTATTTTTGAAAGCTTTGTTGTTTTTTTTGGTGTTTTTTTTTAAAAACTGTCTCAAGATCTTGGTTTGTCAGTTCTCAGTCGAGAAGGGATGGACAATTTTTAACAAAGTTCTAGCCCAACTCTCCGTAGTAAGTCTATCTATGCACAGTCTCAACTGATCAGTATAAGCGTATTTCCAACCTAACTCCAGTATGAGACTATTCACATCAGTACAGAAACAAAATAGCTTGATCCGTCTTATAGTAATATGTATCATAGAACGAAGTGACTAGATGGGAATGTTCAGCCCAAGAAACATTACAATTTGTTTTGAAGCTGCTGCGCATGCACAATATTATCGGCACTATCTGTTTCCGCCGTTTTAAAAACACAAATTTGTATTTATTCATTTAATTTAGCTCCTTAATGTTATTTTTAAAAAAAAAAAAAAATTATATAATTTTTAGGATTCATAATATTTATTTTACCCAAACTACTAAAACTAGTTTTGATCCCGAATTGAGTGATAGCAAATGTGCGCTGGGGGCTCGTGCCTCCTAACTCAGCACCGTCCATTTTTATTAATTTTGAATGCATGCATAACCTTAAATCAAGGGTTGCAAGGCAGTTTCTGACTTCATATTTGGAATCAGCAGGTTAAAATACATACATCCCGTACGTTTTACTGTCAGAATCAAAATCGTTGCTGGCCTGTGTTATCAGTGTTAACTCGATGGTTTTAAAGAAAATTTGAGACTTTGAAAGAAATACCCTTAGTTACCGTTGAGACTTTGAAAGAAATACCCTTAGTTACCGTTGAGACTTTGAAAGAAATACCCTTAGTTACCGTTGAGACTTTGAAAGAAATACCCTTAGTTACCGTTGAGACTTTGAAAGAAATACCCTTAGTTACCGTTGAGACTTTGAAAGAAATACCCTTAGTTACCGTTGAGACTTTGAAAGAAATACCCTTAGTTACCGTTGAGACTTTGAAAGAAATACCCTGAGTTACCGTACCAGATGACACCGGACTTAAGAAAAGCCTTCACTTCTTTATTGATCATTTAACAAAAAACAACAACTCACCATTAAGTTCTAACCATACTAGGCGGCCGGTTGGCATGTATATGTTTAGCTCAAATTGTCTGCCACTGAAAGTCATGGGGTTTCCACCAAGGCTGATCAAATAGAAATATTTTCAACAATCAATCAAGATTTAGATATAGGATACAGCATATAAATTACTATATTTTTATGTTAAAAACGCTACTAAAAAGTAGGGGTTCCAAGTCTAAGAGTGTGCAAGAATGACGTCATTGCGTGTAAATGATATATCGAACTAATGACGTAACACCTCTGTAACAAAACCTTGACACCCTCGCGAGTCAGTGCGCAAAACACAAGTAAGTTTAACAGTGCCACTACGCAAGGTTATGTTCAGCTATATCTCCGGGGGGGGGGGGGGCGAGCAAAAATATGTCCAAAAAAAAATCAACTGCCACTGCTGGCACCGCCCCCTATGACGTAACACCTCTGTAACAAAACCTTGACACCCTCGCGAGTCAGTGCGCAAAACACAAGTAAGTTTAACAGTGCCACTACGCAAGGTTATGTTCAGCTATATCTCCGGGGGGGGGGCGAGCAAAAATATGTCCAACAATAAATCAACTGCCACTGCTGGCACCGCCCCCCCACCTGGAAAATCTGAAGTGCCCCCCCACCCGGGGGGGAAGTTCTGAAATAATCACTGCCCCTGTGGACGAATAATGGCGTCGTTGCATTGGTCTGACCAGCGTTCATTTGAAATATGGTCAAATAAATAACATTTGAAAATTATATTTAAATTAAATATATTTTACTCAATTTGAATAGTATTATTGTGGACAAGGTGTAACGCATGTATTGTACTTGGATTTGGCCTTTTAGCAATGTAAGGGGCTCACGGTATCTAACAAAAGTATTGTTTCATGGCGTATATAGAAGTAGTATCAAGATTGTTTGGGTGAATTTACACAACTGTAAATTATAGTAAAACACATATTTACACGCAATTCTTTTACTCCTGCCCCCCTTTTGTTGTTGTTGTTGTTGAAAACGAGGTTATTAGCAATCCACACAATTGCTTGTAAGTATGCTATTTCTCTTTTATAACTGTTTTCTGTACTCGGCACTTATTGATGTACTCGGAACTTGTTGCAGTACTTAGCGGACTTGTATTGTATTGAGACTTGTCGTCCTTGTATATAAAGCGCCCACACGGTGCTATTCTGGAACGTAACATCTAGGCTTTGATTTTAAAATTAAGCAAGAAAAGAATTAGAGAAGAAAACCCAGGAGAATAAATACCACATTTCTTTTCTCAAGGTCAAGAGCTGAAGAGAAGCTGATCTACCATGACAGAAAACATGAACCACAGAGAATCAACTGATTCTTATTTCAAATACAATATTCAAAGTAGCTGTGTAACACTTTTCCCGTCTCTGTGTTTTGGAGATATTGATTAAAATAAAGCAATTTTTTTTACGACCCTGATTTTTTTTTTTTTTTTTGGCTGGCATCCGTCCGCCACAATGTGACGATGGTGGGAACTCCGCAGGCTCAAACAATCCCCAACGGATTTTTAGGCTATTGATTAAAAAAAAGCAATTTTTTTTACGACCCTGATTTTTTTTTTTTTTTTTGGCTGGCATCCGTCCGTCACAATGTGACGATGGTGTGAACTCCGCAGGATCAAACAATCCACAACTGATTTTTAGGCAACGGAAAAATAGGGGGGAAAACCACTTTTAAATCGTTCTTTCAATATGTTTTCCTTCAAATTTTTTTCTTTCTAACAAATCAGATGAAAACACACATTTTTTACGATTGCAATGTCAGCGGGTTTCAATGTATTGGTCATGTCATAAAATGACAATGTTGATTTACTTATTTTAATTCTTAATATCCTGGATTCAATTTGGTCCTGTATTCATATAGTAAGCTTTAGCATCTTACACGATTTGATGATGTAAATTAACGTCATCCTAGAGGTATTCTTTGAAACATTAAGCGCCAACATTCCATTTTATGGCGTTGAATTTGATAAGCCCACAATATATACATAAAACAAATGGAGTTTTAAAAAAAAAGTAATGAAAACATATAAGAGCTTATTTTATTTTTTTCATTTACAATTATCGGTGTAGGTGCTTACAATAGATAGTTCTATATGGATAGATGAAGCAGCTGGCATGCTTCGTATACTATCGATGACATAAAGAGTGATTTAAGTTACAAGTGATCATAACAAAAAAATAGGGCTCATAGACAATTTATGAAATGGAACAAAAGAAATAATAATTCAAATGAGAACAAACTCAACATAAAAGGTTGAGCACAAAGTCATCTTTTGAAAATGTGATCTTCATCAAGTAATATTAGTTATTAGTCCTCACTTTTTTTTCTGCTTAGAGCTTTGTACTTTGTCAACATAAATTTCCACCAATCCTGCACAATTATCCGTTGTGTCGCACTGACTTCCGAAGTCAACCTGAAGTGTCTTCAAAGTTATGTTTTTGTTGGACTCGTGGGCCTTAATTAAACATCTTTGATAGTCGGAAATGTTTGATTTTAGGACAAGTGAGTTGGTCACATCATTGTTGGAAATCTTCCTCTCGAACTGTTTGCACATGTCTAGAACTACTTTGGAGTGCTTCATGAGATCTAAAAAAATTGACATTGACTGCTAAAATTGAGAAGAAATTAATGGAATCGAATACTATAAATTGTGCATCTATCTTTATGGAAATTTTATAGAGTTACTTTTAATGGTGTCGAAAGTCTCGATAATAAAATTTATATATAAAATTTGGTAAATCGCAGTTTTATTAAGATAAAGAAATTATTTTCAATAGCAGCACTTAAAGAAAGTATTTGGATCAAGGCTTTGGAGCGATGATTTAAAACAAGGATTTGTAGCACGGATTTGGAGCAAGAATTTACAGCAAGGATCTGGAGCAAGAATTTTGAACAAGGTTTTAGAGCAAGGATTTTGAACAAGGTTTTGGAGCAAGGATCTGGAGCAAGGATTTTTGAACAAGGTTTTAGAGCAAGGATTTTGAACAAGGTTTTGGAGCAAGGATTTTGAACAAGGGTTTGGAGCAAGGATTTTGAACAAGGTTTTGGAGCAAGGATTTTGAACAAGGTTTTAGAGCAAAGATTTTGAATAAGGTTTTAGATAAGGATTTTGAACAAGGTTTTAGAGCAAGGATTTTGAACAAGGTTTTGGAGCAGGTTACTTGTTTTTTGTTGTTTGTTTTTTTTGTTCTGATCGGGACATTTTTGTTGATGTGAGTTTTGTTCCAGTTCTGCTCTGTGCTTCCCCAAATTTAAACAAAGAAGCATAGGATGTAAAACGGGAGGAAATGGGGGGTGGGGGTTGTTAAGTGTTTAAATATATGTGTTTATCATTGTCAATAATCATTCTTTATAGCATTTAGAAATGCATGAATGTATCTTTTTCCTCAATGTCAAAGTAACGGTAATCGTTTCTAACTTAACCAGAAGTATCCCCGAGAATACACGTCATGTTGGAAAAAGAAATTTTAAATTTATACAATTAAAATTATATACTTATACGCAGGAAGAGTAAAAGAGTATGACAGGTTAAAACAAGTATATTGTATGTTTTATTACATACCAAAAGGTTTACAGCGGTGGAGCAAAGTGATGCTTGTAATTGGGGTCGAACCATCGTCACACTTATATTTCTCCAAGAGGTCCAAAACATTTCTTGTCCCACATTTCAGCTGTCCACCGCAATCTCTTCTTACGGCTGCCTTCACAAAGTCATCTGTTAATCTGGTGTTGTTAGTCTGACCACTGCGTGGACATGAGGTCTGTTGTATAGGAATAAAATGATCTCTACGGGAAAACCTTGTTTATAACTTATAGGTATAGATCAATGTAAAAGTTCTCAAATCGAATAGTATGAGTGATAATAATAATAATAATAATAATAATAATAATAATAATAATCAGGACCAGCTCAAGGGGTTACGACGCGTGACAATCACACAGGCGCCAAAATTTGTTAAACTCAAAAAAAATTTTTTTTTCTTAACTCTTCCCATAATTTTCCAGAAGGCGACAATTGCCTATTTTCACGCAACCTAAAAATGTCTAGTGCCGGCCCTAATAATAATAGTAGTAATGCTAGCAATCATAGCAATAATTATAGTAATTTTAAATAATAATGATAATAATATAATCGGAAAATATAATATAAAAATAGTAAAAATAATAAGAAAAATTATGTATTACAAGATACCTAAAAGCATTTAAGAAGGTGAGTAGTATTTATGATTATAATTTTTAAAAGATAGTCACATTATTGATATTGATAGTAATAAAAATAATAATAGTTATAATATAAACTAAGAATTTTGTAAACACTGGGAAAAAAGAAATTCATTGAAAGACAAACGCTTTCAAATTATGTGTAATATTTAGTTTTGTCAAAAATTACACTAACACAGCAAAACACATCACTGGGACATCAACCAAATTGTCCTGAAAAAGTATCACACCCTCCACTTTTATTCGGTCTATAAGACCACATTGAGCTTAGACACAATTTATGAACTCAGAGACGAATGAATAAACCACATTCAGCTTAGATACAATTTTTGAACCCAGAGACGAATGAATAAATAACATTGAGCTTAGACACAATTTATGAACTCAGAGATGAATGAATAAACCACATTGAGCTTAGACAAAATTTATGAACTCAGAGACGAATGAATAAATAACATTGAGCTTAAATACAATTTATGTACTTAGAGACGAATGAATAAACCACTTACAGTTTAGACACAATTTATGAACTCATAGACGAATGAATAAACCACATTGAGCTTAGACACAATTTATGAACTCAGAGACGACTGAATAAATAACATTGAGCTTAGACACAATTTATGAACTCAGAGACGAATGAATAAATAGCATTGAGCTTAGACACAATTGATGTACTCAGAGACGAATGAAGGAACCACATGCAAAGAGGAGTGGGGTACCCCACCCTTCTCTGTTAGCGTCCATGGATACCAGACATTTTAAAGCTTTGAAACCCTCTTCAGCTTTTCTTAGCATTGAAATAGTTTATGAGTAGTTCACAGCGAGTGATCACAAGGACGAAATGTGAAGTGTTTGGTCTTTGTGCCAAATAATCAACTTCATCTATCTATTGAAAACTAACGGCTGCCATTATGACTAGTTATCACATGTACACATTCCTTCTCTCTGTGTAATTATCACATGTACACATTCCTTCTCTCTGGATACTTTCACATGTACACATTCCTTCACTCTGGATACTTTCACATATACACATTCCTTCTCTCTGGATACTTATCACATGTGCACATTCCTTCTCTCTGGATACTTATCACATGTACACATTCCTTCTCTCTGGATACTTATCACATGTACACATTCCTTCTCTCTGGATACTTATCACATGTACACATTCCTTCTCTCTGGATACTTATCACATGTACACATTCCTTCTCTCTGGATACTTATCACATGTACACATTCCTTCTCTCTGGATACTTATCACATGTACACATTCCTTCTCTCTGGATACTTATCACATGTACACATTCCTTCTCTCTGGATACTTATCACATGTACATATTCCTTCTCTCCGGATACTTATTACATGTACACATTCCTTCTCTCTGGATACTTATTACATGTACACATTCCTTCTCTCTGGATACTTATTACATGTACACATTCCTTCTCTCTGGATACTTATCACATGTACACATTCCTTCTCTCTGGATACTTATCACATGTACATATTCCTTCTCTCCGGATACTTATTACATGTACACATTCCTTCTCTCTGGATACTTATTACATGTACACATTCCTTCTCTCTGGATACTTATCACATGTACACATTCCTTCTCTCTGGATACTTATCACATGTACACATTCCTTCTCTCTGGATACTTATCACATGTACACATTCCTTCTCTCTGTGTACTTATCACATGTACACATTCCTTCTCTCTGGATACTTATCACATGTACACATTCCTTCTCTCTGGGTACTTTCACATGTACACATTCCTTCTCTCTGTGTACTTATCACTGGTACGCATTCCACCTCTATGTATATTTATCTCAGGTACACATTTTCTCTTACTGTACATTACCTTCTTTAGGAAAGTAACATCTTCAATGAAGATACCATCACCATTGCGACAGACCACAGCATCGTCATTGAAAACCACGCGTTTTTCTTTAGCCTCCCATCTTAACCATCCAGTCTGTCTCGATACACCTGGCAATGGACAATCTATCAATGAAACTGACACGTGATCTATCACTCTCACAATCGATACACCTGGCAATGGACAATCTATCAATGAAACTGACACGTGATCTATCACTCTCACAATCGTATTAAATTGTAATAAAAGTGTTTTGTTCATCAATGAATAAATCTGTGCGTCTGAGATTCCTATGATACATTTAATCTAACTTTCTATATACATTAAAAAAATAATTACACGTTTTTAATTTTTGTATATTATTATTTTTAAATGTATAAATACAGACAGCATGACCAAAATAACACTATGGTCATAAACATCATTTTAACATGTATAAAAGTACTTTTATGGATTTAAAAAAAAAAAAACAAGAATTTTTTTTTTTTTTTTGGATTTAAAAAAAAAAAAAACAAGAATTTTTTTTTTTTTTTGTTGTTGTAGTTCTTCATGATTTATCGTTGCCAATATAAAGGTGAAGAAGATAATTTGAAACAGTGTCATTGTGAAACACAATTCTGACCTGTACGTGTGAGAGCAATGAGGAGCAGTGTCCAGTTCAGAGCAAACCCTCGGCCTTTAAACAAGTGCATTCTCTTGTCCTCGTTGGGATGAATGTCACGAGAGATTGGTCAGCTGAGATTAGCCAGCCGAGATTGGTCAGCTGAGATTGGCCAGCTGAGATTGGCCATCTCGCGGATACATTGTCAAATATCCAACTTTAAACTGACCATTTAAACGTAAATAATCCTGCCTTTGTTGAGATGAATGTATCGAAACGGTCAACTGAGGTTGGACATCTCACGGAGATATTTAGTCTAACGATCAGACTTTACATCTTTACCACCATTTTAATTTTAAAAATACAATTAGATTAAGTTTGTCTTTGCAAGCTTATTTAATATCGGTTGAATCAGCGGTTCTCAACCCCTTGGGTTACGACCCCTTTGCGAGTCGAACGACCCTTACACAGGGGTCGCTTTACCTAAACTAATATTAAGTTATGAAGTAGCAATAAAAAATAATTTTATGGTGGTGGGTGGGGGGGGGGGTCACAACAGCACGAGAAACTGTATTAAAGGGTCACGGCAATATGAAGATTGAGAACCACTGAGTTCAATGATAAGAAAATGGACGATAGCTTGAAGTGAGCAATATGTAAACAAAACCAATTTTAAATAGACTAACATCACGCGACTATAGGTTTCTAAGTAATATTGTATACACCTTAACTGTTGGGCCTAGTCTGAGGCGTGCTTCACTATCTAAGTAATATTGTATACACCTTAACTGTTGGGCCTAGTCTGAGGCGTGCATCACTATCTAAGTAATATTGTATACACCTTAACTGTTGGGCCTAGTCTGAGGCGTGCTTTACTCTCTATATATAATAAGTAATTTGGTACATGATTTAACTTCTAGTTGTTTTTCTGACCGGTGCTATACTCTCTAAGTAATTTTTTTATACACTTTAACTCCTAGTTATTATCTGACCGGTGTTGTACTCTCCCAGACAGTATGATTTGATTACTGTAGCAATGACTTTACACACAGAGCACTTTGCACTAACATTTTTCTTTAGCTAAACACTAATTTCATCTAGACAATATTTCTAAAGCATCGGTTGACGTGCGATCTCGTGGCATCAAGATTCATGCATAAAATAATCTCTAAACCGAATCCACACGACCAGTAGCACGGTAGTTGATTTACTGCACTGACTTAAGTCACGTTAGAATTAAGTCAAACAGTCATACGTTACATCCTTGCATGTGATTTACTCAGTTGACTTAAGTCACGTTAGAATTAAGTCAAACAGTCATACGTTACATCCCTGTATGTGTTGTACTCAGTTGACTTAAGTCACGTTAGAATTAATTCAAACAGTCATACGTTACACCCTTGTATATCAACGATGGTGAAACCGAGAGAAAAACGAACCCCAACAACATTGCTTTAGGGACGCGTTCAACAAAACAATGTCTGCACTCATGATGTGAAGTGTCGCTTGAAATCATTTCATCTTACTGTAACATTTAACAGATAGTACATTTTAAATCAAGAACACTTGAGATTAAATTTATTCTAATCCTATTTAAAATGAATAAATACATTTAACGACTTCAGAAACAAACATTTAAAAAAATACACCTAAAATCTTTTGTGTCCTTAGTTGGACTTGTTAACATCTGAATTTAATTTGTGAAATTTAAAAAAAATAATAATAATAAAAAGAAAAATTATTTTTTAAAAAAATGAAGTCACAACAGCATGACCTACTTTCTGATGAAATCTGGTTTGTGTGAGAGGCAGACAACTGCTGCTTGGTCTTAATGGCTGAAGTGGATGTGATGTCACACAATGCAATGTGTGTTATCCCTTCTCTCTCTCTCTCTCTGTTGTTTTCTCTCCCTCTCTCATTCTGTCTCTTTCTCCCTTCACGGTGTGTCTGTGTCGGTCTCAGTCTATCTCTGTCTCATTCTTTCTCTCTGAATCACGGTCTCTCTTTCTCTCTCTCTCGGCCCCTCTGCCCCCCCCCCCTTGTTTCTTAGTCTCTCTCTCTCTCTCTCCATTTATAAGCACCTGCACACAAATATATCTTTGTCCTTCTGTACCTGGGACTCTCATAGAAAATGAATATGTTTAAACACAACTAAACACAATGATCTAATCTCTTGCAGGGGAAACTGCAGCATCCGGACACTGGGGGGCAATGACAAAGTTGTTGTGTGTGTCTGTCTGCCGTCATCAGTCTGAGCTGAGATTGGTAGTAAACTTCTGTCTGGCATCACCCATATGATCTGAGATTGTTAGTTATGTCCATCTGTCTGACAGCAGTAACGTGACCTGGGATTCGCATATGAGCGTCCATGTCCCACGCCACCAACGTTAAATGACTGCTATAATTGGACTTTGTCCGACTTAAACCTTAAGCTCTAGAACGCTGCGTCAGAGTGCGTCATTAAAATTAGACAATCCTAGATCGAACACTTCAATTCAATAATTATGAATGCCTTCATCTATTTCCACCCCACCCCAAACTCGATCCATGAACAGAAATATTTTGACTACAAGACTCCAATCAATGTATCACCAGCTCATGGTTGCTTTGTTTAAAAAATAACCACCAAAATGAAGTGATCAATCGCTTTACACAGTATTATATATAAAGCTTTATTTTGTTGGTTGAATTCCCCCCCCCCCCCAAAAAAAAGGGACACACAATGACGTCACATTTCTACAAACTCTCCAATCTTTAGGTGTCGTCTCAGATAAATCCCATGAATGACCCGTATGTATAAAAATTATTTGAAACACAAAAATATGGTGTAAAGAAAGGGGTGAAGGTTAGGGGTAGTGATGGGGTGGGATTGAAGTGGGGTGGTGATGGGGCGTGATGGTGGGGTAGTGGTGGGGCAGTGGTAGAGTGGACCAATTGTATAGGAGGCAATGTGGCAAGTAATCTCCAAAGTTCATTGCAGAAAAATTATAGAAAAACGAAAGAGCGCTCTACAAAAGATATAGAAAACATATTAAAAGAGACGGTTACCCCAAAACAATTGGCTACGATAGGTCAGTGGTTCTCAACCTTCCCAAAGCCTCGACCCTCTAATACAGATCCTCGTGTTGAGGTGACCCCCAACCATAAATTTATTTTCATTCGCCACTTCATAGGTTGTCACATGAGAAAGAAACAACGAGATTTATGATGTATTTATAAAGCGTTTATTGGACGGGTTTAATTTGATTGAACATGAGATGCTTCCTTTGAAATTGAGTCCCAGGATGAAACAAATAAGGGAACCCACTAAGACACCTCCCCCCCTTCCTTTCCATCGATACATAATATGTATTTATTATTGCCAATTAACAAAAATAGAGTTCAAAATATTCTTTGGCATCGCGTTCCTGTGTTCATCAACCACCGCACATAGACAGCATGACAAAAATAAGTCTCTGGACTTAGACAGCATGACAAAAATAGTTCTCTGGACTTAGACAGCATGACAAAAATAGTTCTCTGGACTTAGACATCATTACAAAAATAGTTCTCTGGACTTAGACAGCATGACAAAAATAAGTCTCTGGACTTAGACAGCATGACAAAAATAGTTCTCTGGACTTAGACAGCATGACAAAACTAGTCCTCTGGACTTAGACAGCATGACAAAAATAGTTCTCTGGACTTAGACAGCATGACAAAAATAGTTCTCTGGACTTACACAGCATAACAAAAATAGTTCTCTGGACTTAGACAGCATGACAAAAATAGTTCTCTGGACTTAGACATCCTGACAAAAATAGTTCTCTGGACTTAGACAGTATGACAAAAATAAGTCTCTGGACTTAGACAGCATGACAAAAATAAGTCTCTAGACTTAGACAGCATGACAAAAATAAGTCTCTGGACTTAGACAGCATGACCAAAATAAGTCTCTGGACATAGACAGCATGACAAAATAAGTCTCTGGACTTAGACAGCATTACAAAACTAGTCCTCTGGACTTAGACATCATTACAAAAATAGTTCTCTGGACTTAGACATCATTACAAAAATAGTTCTCTGGACTTAGACATCATTACAAAAATAGTTCTCTGGACTTAGACATAATTACAAAAATAGTTCTCTGGACTTAGGCAGCATTACAAAAATAGTTCTCTAGACTTAGACATCATTACAAAAATAGTTCTCTGGACTTAGACATCATTACAAAAATAGTTCTCTGGACTTAGGCAGCATTACAAAAATAGTTCTCTAGACTTAGACATCATTACAAAAATAGTTCTCTGGACTTAGACAGCATCACAAAAATAGTTCTCTGGACTTAGACAGCATCACAAAAATAATTCTCTGGACTTAGACAGCATCACAAAAATAGTTCTCTGGACTTAGACAGCATCACAAAAAAAAAGATAAAAAAAACATTTATAATTATGAAATACTGCTCTTAACAATAATGATGATAAAGTTTATTTCAAAAACACTCTTCATCCCCAAAGGTTCGAAGCGCGGTACAAAGTCAAAAAATTAATTTTTATGTCTCATAAATTTTCACCTCTCAATATCATTTAACTTGACTTGAGAGAAGTTTGACTTTTTAGGCCAAGATTCCCTTCTGTGGTTTGACTTTTTGAGCCAATATTCCCTTCTGTTCCAGACATTATCGAAAGGTCAGAGTTGTGTTCACATCCTGGTCCACCCGTTAATTTCGATATTTTGATGTAATGAGTTTTGACTTTCTGATATTATTCCTTCCTCTAAATTTCCAAGTTCAATTTAAAAAAAAAAATTAAAATATTTAAAACTTCACAAAGAACACTTACGGGCAGTGGATCTCACATCGAACAAAAGAGACACCATTTGTAACGGCGTTACAGTCAAAGCTGCTGCCAAAACATGAACATGTCACGGTAAAGGAAAAAAAAATATTTACAAATATTTACAAACATGGACATTATTGGAAATGAAAGGATCCCAGGAGCTGTAGGGTTATTACCATGGCTAAAACGTATATTTAAATGTGTTCATCTCATGTTAAGATGTTTACTAAATACATATTTAATGTTCATTTGGATGTTAAGGTGGGTACCAACAAAGCTATTGAAATGTTCATCTGACTAAAAAGAAATTCAAAATCTGTGTTCTTTATTTTTACTGTTTACTTGTTATTTACGAAATATTTTTAAAAAAAGGAAAGATAAGAAATGTTAAATTATTTTTAAAAATCTTGTATCCGACTATCATAGTGTCTTTTATCTGACTATCATAGTGTCTTGTATCTGACTATCAAAGTGTCTTGTATCTGACTATCATAGTGTCTTGTTTGTATCTGACTATCCTATTATCTTGTATCTGACTATCCTATCATCTTGTCTGCCCAGCAAAGTCTTCCAGTTGGCACCAGCCTCTAGCCATCGTAATGATTTTCGGTCATCCTCCCCTCCTTCCTGTGACGAGCTAGATGCGAGTATTCATTTGCTTCATGGGTTGAATCTGCCGGTCCTCTTTCACTCCTGGTACCGTTGGTCGCTCCAGGGCTATAATCAGAAGACATGATAGGTAACCTGCGGTAATGATTGTTTCAATCGCGGCTTACGTGGCAACACTTCCCAACCCCCTTTTAGCAATCCAAGAAGCGGAAACTAAGTCCCTATGGACTCACCCCTCCCCCAGTTCTGTTTATTAGGAGTCGTCTCCACTAATACACAGCCACAAAATCTTATACTTAATAATTGATAAACCTTTTGAAAAATTGCGAGGTCCTGCTGCCCTGATACATTACAATGTCCTACTGCCTTGAAACATTGCGATGTCCTACTGCCCTGAAACATAACGATGTCGTACTTCCCCCCCCCCTTAAAAACTAATCTTGTAGCCCCCCCCCCCCCACTCCCCTTTCCGTTTTCCATATGCCTCCCAGAACATTTAGTGCCTATAAAAATTCTGCCCTGAAACATTACGATGTCGTACTTCCCCACCCCCTTAAAAACTAATCTTTTTGCCCCCCCCCCCCCACTCCCCTTTCCGTTTTCCATATGCCTCCCAGAACATTTAGTGCCTATAAAAATAACTTTAAATAAAAGTGCAGGTACAATTTAAAATTACATCACAGCTTTAAGTCTCAAATTAAACAAATTTAATGTCCTTTTATTCCTTAAGCACAATTCAACGTACAAACCATTTCTGAGAAGTATTCTAGCATGGTATTTACTTCACAGACACAATTCAACGTACAAACCATTTCTGAGAAGTATTCTAGCATGGTATTTACTTCACAGACACACTTTTATTGGGGTGCTTACGTTGCAAGAGGATGTCTACTGATTTGTTTATAATAGGTCATTTACATTAATACATTCTTGTGGGTCGATTTCCTTATCATTATCTGTGTCGATGTATGTAGCTGAAGTCCAAGGACACAAACATGTTGCAAAGATTTTTCTCAATGTTAAAATCAATCATCATCATACTTGCATGTGTTATTTCAAAGGTGCAAACAATACCAATCGCCAACAACACTGATAAAAGTTCTCTCAACGTTTTGAAAAGTGCTGAAAATCCCATTCGATACCCTGAATGATGGTAACTGCCCTGCCTCCACTTCCCGAAACTAACTCCCCACCCTCCTCGACTTACCTACTAGCTGCAGCAGAAACCGCATCAGAATTTCTGATTTTGTTTACGGTGGCGTACGTCGCTTGGACTCTCTCATCTCGCGGGTACTGGTCCGACGTCTCAGGGGACAAAAATGGCGGCGCTGATGCTTCCATACGATTCGCAGACGTCGGTCGACCTCCAGGCGACCCGCCGGATGGACGCTGTGACGTCGTTGTTTCGGCGGTGGGCGACGTCTGCTAAGATCAATGATCGAAACAAAAGTTCTATTTTAAGACATGCCGTGATCGTCAACTTCTTTCTCGAACGCCACCGAAGACACGGGGTCACGTGATGTTTGTTTACACGCTACTAGATTAAACAGATAACTTTGGTGAGACGCGAGTGCCACAGTCAACTTTCTCGCTCAAAGACATGTTTTCCGCCCTGATTTGGAACTATGAAATCTTTAGTGTCTAGTGTCAATATTGAGTAAATAACACCTGCAGTAATTTTTGTTTTCTTTGTAGAAAAAAGCAAGCATTACGACTATAAAGTCATAAACAGAACCACATTGCAGACTCATCGGTGTCAATTGTGGTGGTGGGGGAGGGGGGAAGTAATCGCAGCTCTGTCATGGCATGTCAAGTGACAACAAGAAATCTCGAATAATAACAAATAAATGGTATTGAAATGTATGCCATAAGCTTTGTGGAATGTGGAATACCAGGAAAAACACACATACACACATTAAGAGATGAAGATGTAATGTGTACATGAAGGCAAAGACTTACTAACCTTTGAATCCTTGTCCATCGTCACATACTCATGACCGTCCACAGATTTGTTCAGCAGCTCATGATGAAGATTTTCAATTCCTTTTCTCTTTCTGTGTTTAAATTGATATTTAAAAAAAAATAAAAAATATTTGTCATTATCTGGTTTATTCCACTAAAATTAAATTATTTAACACCAATTTAAATCTCGTGTTAAATATCGCAGAATGTGAGTGCTTCTAGATCACAGAATGTGAGTGCTTCTAGATGTGTTTCATTACTTATTTATTTATTTGTTATAGGCCACATTATTTAAAATATTATATGATTAAGTAAATAACATTTTTTTAAAATTTACAATTCATCAAACGTGTCCATGTGTACATGCTTGAACAAAGAGGGGGTGCGGTGGGGGGGATGCAATCGGTAAAGTAAAATACCTAAAAAAATGGAATACCCAGAGGTGATGTTAAGAAGAAAAAAAGCCACTCTGAAATAAATGAAATCAAACATTATTTTTGACGTAAGATAATTTGATATGTACAGACACCGTATGGCGTTAGGGCAAGATTTTAAAGATGACAAGACTACAGGTTGTACTGGTGACAGAGCCCCTCACCTGTGACGTAAACAGATGACCACAAGGATCACGACGACGACGAGGACCACAAGGATGATCACGACACTCACGGGAACTGCGACCTGGATTTGGGAGCTCCCACCTTTGGCTCCTTTGGTCAAGATGTTTAATTTTAACGTGAATATAATTAGATAACAATGTGTAGTGAAAAAAACAACAACAATATCTCAGATATAACAGAACAAAATACATTTTTATAATCATTAAAAAAAATTTTTTTTTAATTTTCAACCGATGTATAGATTGTAAGAGAGATTCTAAGACTTTTATAAGAGAACAAGAAATATGTGAAGAAATATGTGAACAAAAAAGAAGCTATTTATACTTTACAATAAACTATTTGGTTATTTCATATACAAATCTGCATATCATTTTTTGCAGTGAAACAAAAATATTAAAGAAAAAATAAAAAGTTATCTTCATCAAATGAAACAATATTAATTATGGACCCGATTAAAGCGAATGGCATTGTCACATATACTCTTAGTTACCAATACGGCTGACGGGCGAGTCAGATGAGGGACCCCTGTCCATCCGGATCATGCCCGCGGGCCGCAGTTTGAGAACCCCCTCGTTAAAAAAAAATATTAAAATGTTTTTTATAGGAGCTTTTTTTTAAGTGGCTGGGGCGAGAGGGGTAGATTTACCTCCTGCTCCCTACACATGTTTTCGTCCGGCGCCCCAGCCTCCATCCTACTTACTCGCGGAAATGTTTACATTTGTAAGTCTTATTATACATACTTATATGAGATGGTGTTTATAGATTAACCGTTTTCTTTTTGAGTGAGCGAGGGCGTGGTTTAAATAGCGTGACGGAACCATACCAGATGTGCTGCTGCTGCTGCTGTTGTTGTTAGTGTCAGCCGGAGAGCTGGCAGAGCTCAAGGTTGTAGTTGTTGCAGATGAGCTTAAGGTTGTAGCTGTGTTGGATGATCTTGAAGCTGCGGTTGCGGTTGATGAGCTTAAGCTGGCCATTGTGGGGGCCACGCTTAAGGGTGTAGTTGTGGTAGATGAGCTTAAGGGTGTAGTTGTGGTAGATGAGCTTAAGGGTGTAGTTGTGGTAGATGAGCTTAAGGGTGTAGTTGTGGTAGATGAGCTTAAGGGTGTAGTTGTGGTAGATGAGCTTAAGGGTGTAGTTGTGGTAGATGAGCTTAAGGGTGTAGTTGTGGTAGATGAGCTTAAGGGTGTAGTTGTGGTAGATGAGCTTAAGGGTGTAGTTGTGGTAGATGAGCTTAAGGGTGTAGTTGTGGTAGATGAGCTTAAGGGTGTAGTTGTGGTAGATGAGCTTAAGGGTGTAGTTGTGGTAGATGAGCTTAANCCCCCCCCCCAAATTACCCCTCCCCGGTCCGACGTATCGGGCCGCGGAGCGGCACGTTGGAGATGCCCATTGGTCAGGACGGCCCCCACGCGGGCCCCTCACCCAAGTCCCCCGCCTGGGCGCTCGACCAGGACCCCGCCTGGGGGCCACCCCAACCAAGAGGCACCCGGTCGACCCGACACTATGGGCAGCGTTCTCACGGCTGCATTATTTGAATCCTCGGCCATGTATATATTATATCTATTTAAATAATTAACAATGGATGTTTCAATTATTTTTTAAAGTTTAAAGCTAAGTGACGTGAATAACGAAAGGAATTTTAATGATAGCGTCAGGTAAAATCTAATGTACAGTCGGACCTCGACATACGAGTGCCCTGACATACGAGATTTTTGAGATACGAGACGTAGAACGAGCGATTAAGAAGAGTTGAGCAGTAGCTCCTTCACCTACCTCCTCTACCTCCTCCACCCTACACCTCCGCCAGCATCTTCCGTAAACTCAAGTCGGCTGATTTCCAAGGTAAATACACATTATAAAACCAGCGTATTCCTTGACATACTCTTTTATCATGTTTTTATGCAATATTTGTCATCTATAAATACAGTTTTATTATTCAAAAACACGTACCAAAAAAACAACTGAGGTGGCATTTTGGGGGCTGGAACGGATTAATGGCATTGCTGTTAATTTCAATGGGGGGAAATTGCTTTGAGATACGAGCAAATTGACTAAAGAGCAAGGTTACGGAACGAATAAAATTCGTATCGTGAGTACCACTGTATCTATGCACTTTTAGAATGATAGCGTCAGGACAAATCTAATGTATCTATGCACTTTTAGAATGATAGCGTCAGGACAAATCTAATGTATCTATGCACTTTCTTAATGATACCGTGAGGACAAATCTAATGTATCTATGCACTTTTTTAATGATAGCGTCAGGACAAATCTTATGTATCTATGCACTTTTTTAATGATAGCGTCAGGACAAATCTAATGTATCTATGCACTTTTTTAATGATAGCGTCAGGACAAATCTAATGTATCTATGCACTTTTTTAATGATAGCGTCAGGACAAATCTTATGTATCTATGCACTTTTTTAATGATAGCGTCAGGACAAATCTTATGTATCTATGCACTTTTTTAATGATAGCGTCAGGACAAATCTTATGTATCTATGCACTTTTTTAATGATAGCGTCAGGACAAATCTTATGTATCTATGCACTTTTTTAATGATAGCGTCAGGACAAATCTTATGTATCTATGCACTTTTTTAATGATAGCGTCAGGACAAATCTTATGTATCTATGCACTTTTTTAATGATAGCGTCAGGACAAATCTTATGTATCTATGCACTTTTTTAATGATAGCGTCAGGACAAATCTTATGTATCTATGCACTTTTTTAATGATAGCGTCAGGACAAATCTTATGTATCTATGCACTTTTTTAATGATAGCGTCAGGACAAATCTTATGTATCTATGCACTTTTTTAATGATAGCGTCAGGACAAATCTTATGTATCTATGCACTTTTTTAATGATAGCGTCAGGACAAATCTTATGTATCTATGCACTTTTTTAATGATAGCGTCAGGACAAATCTTATGTATCTATGCACTTTTTTAATGATAGCGTCAGGACAAATCTTATGTATCTATGCACTTTTTTAATGATAGCGTCAGGACAAATCTTATGTATCTATGCACTTTTTTAATGATAGCGTCAGGACAAATCTTATGTATCTATGCACTTTTTTAATGATAGCGTCAGGACAAATCTTATGTATCTATGCACTTTTTTAATGATAGCGTCAGGACAAATCTTATGTATCTATGCACTTTTTTAATGATAGCGTCATGACAAATCTTATGTATCTATGCACTTTTTGAATCCACCTAAGTTAATCCTCAAGCTGGCCACAGCCAAGGAGACTATTAAACAACAAATTAAAATGTTTAAAGATGTCTTCTAAATAAACACGGTTTATGGTTTATGACTATCATGTTTACTAAGTTTGGTCTAAATGACAATATGACTGTCATGTTTACCATGTTTGGTCTAAATGACAATATGACTGTCATGTTTACCATGTTTGGTCTAAATGACAATATGACTGTCATTTTTACCATGTTTGGTCTAAATGACAATATGACTGTCATGTTTACTAAGTTTGGTCTAAATGACAATATGACTGTCATGTTTACTAAGTTTGGTCTAAATGACAATATGACTGTCATGTTTACTAAGTTTGGTCTAAATGACAATATGACTGTCATTTTTACCATGTTTGGTCTAAATGACAATATGACAGTTATGATTACCAAGTTTGGTCTAAATGACAATATGACTGTCATTTTTACCATGTTTGGTCTAAATGACAATATGACAGTTATGATTACCAAGTTTGGTCTAAATGACAATATGACAGTTATGTTTACCAAGTTTGGTCTAAATGACAATATGACAGTTATGTTTACTAAGTTTTGTCTAGATGAAAATATGAGAGTTATGTTTACAAATTATGGTCTAGATGACATTATGACAGTTATGTTTAAAAAATTTGGTCTAGATGATATTATGACAGTTATTTTTACAAAGTTTGGTCTAGATGACATTACAATATTTATGTTTACCAAGATTGGTCTAGATGACATTATAAGAGTTATGGTTACCAAGTTTGGTCTAGATGACATTATGACAGTTATGGTCACCAAGTTTGGTCTATAATGACATTATGACAGTTATGATTACCAAGTTTTGTCAATGACATTATGACAGTTATGTTTAACAATTTTGGTCTAGATGATATTACAATATTTATGTTTACCAAGATTGGTCTAGATGACATTATGACAGTTATGATTACCAAGCTTGGTCTAGAGGACATGACAGTTATGATTACCAAGCTTGGTCTAGATGACATTATGACAGTTATGATTACCAAGCTTGGTCTAGATGACATTATGACAGTTATGATTACCAAGCTTGGTCTAGATTACATTATGACAAAACTCGGCCCCAAAACTCGGCCCCAAACCTCGGTCACAAATAGTTTTACAATCACAAAAGGAAGTGAACCTTACTCTACACTGAAGTTAGCTGTAACACAAAAAGGGAAGTGATCTTACCCGATCCAGAGCCTGCTGACGTATTACACGCTACTGTGAACGATTGGCTGCCTGGAAATATATTTCAATTAAAATGTCACCACATTTTTAACACGTTAAAACATTATTTCAATTAAAATATCACGACATTTTTAACAATGTAAAGCATTTAGCGTACTGTTGTGCCTGTCTTATAGGCGATTCTCATTGATTGTCTTTTAGATGTATTATTATTACTCTTGTACGGAGTTAGGTCTACACGCATTGGTCTACACGCATTGGCTTACACGCATTGGCCTACACGCATCGGCCTACATGCATCGGCCTACATGCATCGGTCTACATGCATCGGTCTACATGCATCGGTCTACATGCATCGGTCTACATGCATTGGTCTACTTGGAAGGTTGACAGAGGTGGCCACACTCATTGGACGGCCGCGGCTGAGCGTTTGAAAAATGAACTCGAGAGAAGACGATATTGAAATCAGGAATCGGAGATCAAAAGGTTCAAGCTGGTGAACAGCGGTGTGTGAAGGAGTCAAACAGGAAGATTGGGCATGAAACTAATCCCTGATCAGCTAAGGTCAGAAGGTTAGGAAACAAAATGTCTTTCCCGTAATGAAACGCCGACGAACCTGCTCCATCTTCTCAAGATGACGGCAGATGACGTATATATATATATATTTTTTTTTTTAAATAAATAAACTTCTATTGGTCAGTGTGGGTTAAATCGTGTAGCTTGAGACAGTTCATTATTTCAGATATTTCAATAGTGATGTTCATAAGGGCGCGATAATGGATCACTCTAAATAAATGTGTTCGTTTTTTTTAAAAAAAGAAGAATATTATCTGATGGCACGAAGGGCCGGCGCTAGGAGGGTGCGGCAATGGATTAATTTGTTATATTTTTTAAAAAGAATACTATCTGATAAAAGGAGTCCGTTTTTGATGGGGGTTTTTTTCTCTTCTTCTTCTTTTTTTTTTCCTTTTTTTTTTTGACGTCTTCATTTTGCGTAATAGATGAAGGGCCCAAGGAGTCTTATTTTAAAATCCGATCTCTTCTCCTTACCATAGCTAGGCCAAAAGGTCTCATAAATTATGATGTACTTATAAGCATCAACCATAATTAGTTATCATCAAACAGTTAGCTTAAAAACATGTTATGTTACATACAATATGTTATATATAATAATTTATAAAAAAAATATAAAAATGTATATTCTGATAATTAAAAAAAAAAACAGACTATTCTTTATGATCAACATGAACAACATACGCTATTCTTTATGATCAAGATGTCAAAAACATACGAAGATTTCTCATTCATATAAATTAGACGAAAAAAAAATGTCCTAACCACTCATTTCTATCCAGACAAGTCCGGTAACCCTGGACAACTCAAAGGTTCCATAACTGAGACAAACTTCTGGTAAAGAGTGGCTCATGCTGAAATGAAGAAACAAATTCAACAAAAAAACAACAAATAGTTACGACGGCCACCTTAAAATGCGCGTGAAGGAGAGTGGTGCGTTCTTGTGTGTTTTTCTGTGTGTGTGTGTGTGTGTGTGTAACAGACCGTGTTAATCATGCCAATGACGCAGATTTTTCACATGACACTAATATTCATTCTGACGACGCATTGGTGTAGTGATATGATATGAAGAATGAAAAATACGAGAAAAGGGAACTATGTTTGGTAGCGGAAGAAGAATTCATGTGTTTTTAAGTAGGGCGGGAGTGAAGGAAATATCTTGGATGTGAGAGGACATGTTGAGTTTTCTAATGGATTATTGGATTAATATTAGATGGATTGTTATTGAATGTGTGTATACAAATATTCTTTGCATTGAAACTTTGATTGTTGCAAAGATATCCTGATATCAAGGAATTATTTGACTTATTTAAAATGTGTAATGAAGTGCTGTGTATATTATTCATTTTGACATTGTGGGCAGCAAATGAATTGTGAATGAATTGACAATTCTTTTGCTGCCCACGGATACTACTTCTAAGCTAAGTGCTATTTTTAATTTTAATTTGTTTTTTTTTTCTGTTGTTTTGTTCGCTGACGAAGGCTTCCTGCCGAAACGTTCGTTGTTTTGTTCCCTTTTTTTAGGTTTAACCGAACTTTTTTTTACTCAGTTTTGAGGAGTGGAAGGAATGATTCAAATAGCAGCGGCGAGCCATCGCTTACATTGAGCGCACAGTGTTAACTAACATTGTACGAGCAACCTCATGGAATCACAGGCGCCAGCCTCCATAAAAAGATTACAATAAACCATTGTTAAATTGGTGTCAGTCAGGACTCAAGAGGTTCAGAGCTGTTGCTTGTTGCCGCCAGTTTCCAATGTTTCAAGTATTGTTGTATGGCTTTACCCAGTTCGAAACAGCAGTTATGGGTCAGCAAGCCAACAGTTTAATAGAAAGTCAGATAGTATAATAGAAAGTCAATTAGTATAATAGAAATTCAAATAGTATAATAGAAAGTCAATTAGTATAATAGAAATTCAAATAGTATAATAGATAGTCAATTAGTATAATAGAAATTCAAATAGTATAATAGAAAGTCAATTAGTATAATAGAAATTCAAATAGTGTAATAGAAAGTCAATTAGTATAATAGAAATTCAAATAGTATAATAGAAAGTCAATTAGTATAATAGAAATTCAAATAGTATAATAGAAAGTCAATTATTATAATAAAAAATCAAATAGTATAATAGAAAGTCAATTAGTATAATAGACATTCAAATAGTATAATAGAAAGTCAATTAGTATAATAGAAATTCAAATAGTATAATAGAAAGTCAATTAGTATAATAGAAAGCCAATTAGTATAATATAAAGTCAATAAGTATAAGAGAAAGTCAAATATAATAATAGAAAGTCAAATAGAATAATAGAAAGTCAAATAGAATAATAGAAAGTCAAATAGAATAATAGAAAGTCAAATAGAATAATAGAAAGTCAAATAGATTCCTGGGGCCAATTGATGTTAACCACTTGTCTACAAATCTGTAGTCAGTTATTTTATTGACTGTGAAACAATAAAACCGATAAATCAATATGGGTTGATCCACCTAGTGACAGTTATGGGTTGATCCACCAAGTGACAGTTATGGGTTGATCCACCTAGTGACAGTTATGGGTTGATCCACCAAGTGACAGTTATGGGTTGATCCACCAAGTGACAGTTATGGGTTGATCCACCAAGTGACAGTTATGGGTTGATCCACCTAGTGACAGTTATGGGTTGATCCACCAAGTGACAGTTATGGGTTGATCCACCAAGTGACAGTTATGGGTTGATCCACCAAGTGACAGTTATGGGTTGATCCACCTAGTGACAGTTATGGGTTGATCCACCAAGTGACAGTTATGGGTTGATCCACCAAGTGACAGTTATGGGTTGATCCACCAAGTGACAGTTATGGGTTGATCCACCTAGTGACAGTTATGGGTTGATCCACCAAGTGACAGTTATGGGTTGATCCACCAAGTGACAGTTATGGGTTGATCCACCAAGTGACAGTTATGGGTTGATCCACCTAGTGACAGTTATGGGTTGATCCACCAAGTGACAGTTATGGGTTGATCCACCAAGTGACAGTTATGGGTTGATCCACCTAGTGACAGTTTGCTTATGGGAGGTCTCTTCTTTCAAGGTTTACAGAGTGAATGCTCATACTGTTGTTTAACTAGAAATGTTAAACATCAACCCAACTCTGTGTGATTGGAACAGATGTGTCACATTGAAGCATGGGAAGTTGAGAATTAGATGTCATCCCCAAACCCCCCCCCCTTTTCCTTTGTCCCATCAACACATGGAATTTTAAGCAATTTTAAACTGAAAAAAATGTACGTTTCAAATGAAAATGTTCGCTAATTTAAACCGCGTCTTATATTGATATCATGAAAAGACTTGTCATTATGATATCATTAAAAGACTTGTCATTCTGATATCATGAAAAGACTTGTCATACTGATATCATGAAAAGAGTTGTCATACTGATATCATGAAAAGACTTGTCATACTGATATCATGAAAAGAGTTGTCATACTGATATCATGAAAAGAGTTGTCATACTGATATCATGAAAAGAGTTGTCATACTGATATCATGAAAAGAGTTGTCATACTGATATCATGAAAAGACTTGTCATACTGATATCATGAAAAGACTTGTCATACTGATATCATGAAAAGACTTGTCATACTGATATCATGAAAAGACTTGTCATACTGATATCATGAAAAGACTTGTCATACTGATATCATGAAAAGACTTGTCATACTGATATCATGAAAAGACTTGTCATACTGATATCATGAAAAGACTTGTCATACTGATATCATGAAAAGACTTGTCATACTGATATCATTAAAAGACTTGTCATTATGATATCATTAAAAGACTTGTCATTCTGATATCATGAAAAGACTTGTCATACTGATATCATGAAAAGAGTTGTCATACTGATATCATGAAAAGACTTGTCATACTGATATCATGAAAAGACTTGTCATTATGATATCATGAAAAGACTTGTCATTCTGATATCATGAAAAGACTTGTCATACTGATATCATGAAAAGAGTTGTCATACTGATATCATGAAAAGACTTGTCATACTGATATCATGAAAAGAGTTGTCATACTGATATCATGAAAAGAGTTGTCATACTGATATCATGAAAAGAGTTGTCATACTGATATCATGAAAAGAGTTGTCATACTGATATCATGAAAAGACTTGTCATACTGATATCATGAAAAGACTTGTCATACTGATATCATGAAAAGACTTGTCATACTGATATCATGAAAAGACTTGTCATACTGATATCATGAAAAGAGTTGTCATACTGATATCATGAAAAGACTTGTCATACTGATATCATGAAAAGACTTGTCATACTGATATCATGAAAAGACTTGTCATACTGATATCATGAAAAGACTTGTCATTATAATATCATTAAAAGACTTGTCATTCTGATATCATGAAAAGACTTGTCATACTGATATCATGAAAAGACTTGCCATTATGATATCATTAAAAGACTTGTCATTCTGATATCATGAAAAGACTTGTCATACTGATATCATGAAAAGAGTTGTCATACTTATATCATGAAAAGACTTGTTATACTGATATCATGAAAAGAGTTGTCATACTGATATCATGAAAAGAGTTGTCATACTAATAGCATGAAAAGACTTGTCATACTGATATCATGAAAAGAGTTGTCATACTGATATCATTAAAAGACTTGTCATTCTGATATCATGAAAAGACTTGTCATACTGATATCATGAAAAGAGTTGTCATACTGATATCATGAAAAGACTTGTCATACTGATATCATGAAAAGAGTTGTCATACTGATATCATGAAAAGAGTTGTCATACTAATATCATGAACAGACTTGTCATACTGATATCATGAAAAGAGTTGTCATACTGATATCATGAAAAGAGTTGTCATACTGATATCATGAAAAGAGTTGTCATACTGATATCATGAAATGACTTGTCATTATGATATCATTAAAAGACTTGTCATTCTGATATCATGAAAAGACTTGTCATACTGATATCATGAAAAGAGTTGTCATACTGATATCATGAAAAGACTTGTCATACTGATATCATGAAAAGACTTGTCATACTGATATCATGAAAAGACTTGTCATACTGATATCATGAAAAGACTTAAAATACATTCTTAAAACTAACTTTTGTGTGTCATTATCATCAAATATGGGGGACGAGAGTTTTAACCGAGCTTCTCATTAAAATAACTAGTTCGAGTTTACTCTAGACTCAATCGAAACTGTTGAAACTATATAGGAATATTCTTCGGGTACAATAGACTGCGTTTCATTTTCATAATCATGTATAAGAGATTTGATCGCTTTTTGATAATGAAGGTATATCATCTTAGTGTTTTTTTTACCTGTACCAATCAATGTTCCCTTCCTGATTCCCAAGACAAGACTTGCCAGTCAATTTTTGAACTGATGTCAAATCCGCATGCATCAAAGTGACATGTATCTGAACGTTGGGGCCAGACATCTCACATCGACTGTGTTCAATGGTCTCATTCGCCCCCAACACAAGATAGTATTTTTTTTTTCCATTTCCAGGGTTTGTTATTGTCTTGATGAATCCTCTCTTAATATCAAACACGTCGTTGTCATCGGGCGCTGGAGGAACGGGGGTGGGATTTTAGAAAAATAAAAATAATTAAAGATGACACAATGTAATAAATTTACACCATGTTCTATTCATCTATCATTAAAATAAATTTAGTCATTGCAAGCGATAATTGATTGCTGTGAATGACAGTTTATACGAAAGACTAACAGTTCGATTACTTGAATTAAATTATTGTGTGAAGAGACAGGCATTTTGAATTCATCAACGATCATAAATACATGCTTAAATTGGAAAAGTGCATTATATATATAATTATAAAAATAGATAAATAAATTTAACCTACCCAAAGGTTTGCACATATATTATAACCTACCCAAAGGTTTGCACATATAATTTAATCTACCCAAAGGTTTGCACACATAATATAACCTACCCAAAGGTTTGCACACATAATATAACCTACCCAAATGTTTCCACACATGATATAACCTACCCAAAGATTTGCACACATAATATAACCTACCCAAGGGTTTACACACATGATATAACCTACCCAAAGGTTTGCACACATAACTTAATTCGAAGCTCTCTGCTGGCTTTGAACCACATGTGACTTTTCGAAGCACGAGTCTCAAACCGCTGACAAAGTAACAACGATCTTTGCCACCACAGGCTTTCCTTATAGTCTGCATTAAGTGGTTGTCAGTTGAGTTGGTTAAATTCAGGTTTCTTTCGCATTTGCCATCATCTGTCTGTTAGAAACACAGTTTATTTGCTTTAAACATGATACTATTAAAATTCCAATTGAAAAATAACAGATTCATGCATATTTATCATTCATGATACCCACCAGATGCTTCCTTCCCCACCACATGCTTCCTTCCCCATCACGATCACCTCCCATCTTAAATTCTCTCCTCCCCCCCCCCACACACACCCATACCATCTTAACTCACTCAGCACCCGCCAGGCTGTGAGTCTCACCACCAATGAAATCTTCTCAAGATTCACTTCAATCCTTTCCACAAAACTTACTTTGTTTTCATTTAAAAGAGTTTTGAATCTGAATACCATAAACTGTTTTTAAAAAACTAATTAATTAAATAACAGATTAGAACATCCTTTCCTCTACATAGAAAACAAGCGAGGGAAAAAGGGAACCTTGAAAAAGGTTTGATCCTGCGGGAAAACAGACACGTATCCTTGCTTCTGACGCCTGTTGCGACCAGACCTCCCTCGATTGGTGGCAACCATTTCAATAGTTACCAAGGATGATGCTTGGGGTGTGATTAAAAAGAGCGCACTTCTCTTTTTTGAAAATTATTTAGCCACCCCGCCCCCCAAAAACGCTTTTTATTTTTAGATTGAATTTTTTTTTTCCTTTAGATCTTCTGGGATTTAACTTATTTAGTTCAAATTTCCAAGTACCTAAGATAATTAAACACTGCCTATCTTACTATATGCAATAATAGTCATACATGAGTCGCAACAATGCCCGCTACAATAAAGAGAGATACTTTTTTTTTTAATTAATAAGTCGTAGATGATGTTAGCTGAAATAAAATTAACTATGAGATCATTTAAAAACTTTCGCCCAATTCAATTCCTTGTTCAACTCAAAGCCGCACAGAACGGTCCTACAATGGTGGTCCTACAATGGTGGTCCTACAATGGTGGTCCTACAATGGTGGTCCTACAATGGTGGTCCTACAATGGTGGTCCTACAATGGTGGTCCTACAATGGTGGTCCTACAATGGTGGTACTACAATGGTGGTACTACAATGGTGGTACTACAATGGTGGTTACTAGCACTTACGTTGTGGATTTGAACTGTTTGGACATGTAGTCCTTGACCTTCGCTCTTATCGCAAGCCTCGGACTCGTTAAGGGGAGGATATGTGAAAGCGTCTGGCTGGATATCTTTTGAATCTACGCTCAGAAACTTGACGTTATCACTGCAGACTGAAAACACATGAACATAATTTGGTCGAAATCAGTGGAGCTGGTGTTGGTGGCATCTACTGCGATAAAGTCACACGTGATATAGTGATTTAACTGGCGGAACCATGGCTCGGTTACACCCTTCTCTGTCTGGCGGCACCATGGTTTGGCTCTACGCCGCCCCCTCTGGTTGCAACACAATCTGATGACACCCTGCTCTTGTTTTTAACCAAGACTTGTCATGGAACAGATTCGAGTTAGCAATGTTTTATCTGTAAATGTTTTTTTTTTTTTAAATGTCACCTCCCTCTGATTGCATCGCCTCGTTCCCGGTCCGATCTACTTCACTTCCGTAATGTCACTAAGTACAACGTTTAGCAATTTATATTTGTTAAAATCATTATTATTATTATTATTCTTTGAGATTTCTTTGATTATTAGCGATATTTATATACAAAATTGTCTCAGTTACATAAGGGTATTCCCTTTTTTTTCCGTTTCTCTAATTCTATCATTTAAATCTTCAGAAAAAAAAGAAACCATTTTTGTTTGTGAGCCAGTTACCAAGAATTGATATTTTAATCCCAAGCTTAACACATTGTGTTTCAATAATCACAAAGCATTGATCTACATCGAAACATAATTTATTAATTCAAAGAATAAGTTTGTTAGGATATCACTATTGTAAAATCAATATCTGAAAAAATATGATTTAAAAAAAACACACTTTCTTAAGCCTACCTTCTGATACATGGTTAAGTAGAAGATAGATTTCCAGTAAGGGGATCTTTCGTAGTAAGCATATCATATGCATAGTTCTCAGTAGGATTGGAGAGCGCGACTCTGAAATGATAGAAATACGCAATGAAATTACGGCTAATCAAAAGTTAAAAGCAAAATAAAATATAGTACTTTAGACTTAACATGTTGTTGTTCTGCTTTCATCTTAACACATTTTAACAGTTTAATCAGCGTATGTGTGTGGTGTGGTTGAAGTGAATTGAATAATCTTCATTGACTACCCTTTCATTACTAATAGAATAGAATGACGGCAAGCTTTTTGAACACAGCGAGATTTTTTTAACATGGTGAAATTTTTAACATTGCAAGATTTTTTTTAACATGGTGAGATGTTTTTAACATGGTGAGATGTTTTTAACATGTTGAGATTTTTTTAACATGTTGAGATTTTTTTAACATGGTGAGATGTTTTTAACATGGTGAGATTTTTTTTAACATGGTGAGATGTTTTTAACATGGTGAGATTTTTTTCAACACGGTGAGACTTTTTTTTAACATCACCTACTTTACCGTACATCCATTTATTTTTACAAATCATAAATATTAGAATAAAATACCATTTGATATAAAAATAAGTCTTACACACTTAAAAAAACAATGTGAATAATATAAACAAACACATATTCCAATGTACACACATCCAACAATGTCATACACACAGCCAACAATGTCATACACACAGCCAACAATGTCATACACACAGCCAACAATGTCATACACACAGCCAACAATGTCATACACACAGCCAACAATGTCATACACACAGCCAGCAATGTCATACACACAGCCAGCAATGTCATACACACAGCCAGCAATGTCATACACACAGCCAGCAATGTCATACACACAGCCAGCAATGTCATACACACAGCCAGCAATGTCATACACACAGCCAGCAATGTCATACACACAGCCAGCAATGTCATACACACAGCCAACAATGTCATACACACAGCCAACAATGTCATACACACAGCCAACAATGTCATACACACAGGTTTACATCTGTTGAAAGTTAACTATGAATGATTAATTAGGATCTCATTTATGTACCATCGTCAACACTTAGAAAAGCCACATTAAATGTGTCCTCTCGGCTAGAAGGAAGTTGTATGTCTAGACTTTCAAACAACGTTTCTGTGTTTGGCAGGGTTTAGACTAAGTGTGACTGACGCCAGGTCCTACACTTTTTGCCATGATATATGATCAGTGTCTACACAATCCAGTTGTGTTCAACCTGGCTCTTTCTCAATTTTTTTTTATCTCGGTTCAGCTGGATGTCAAGATTTTTAAAGACAAGCTACAGGTAAAGTTACATGAACTCCCACATCTCTACTTAAGAATCACGGGCCCCACATACTGACAACAAAGGGACGCAGCTGCAACAATACAGTAACGACAGCAATTACAACTGTCTCCGCCAAGACGTAAAGGCGAAAACAGTACCACCATTTCAGAGACTGTTGCAGAGAAATTGAAGAGAATGATGCAGAGTAGGTGAAGTGAGTGTTGCAGAGATAGTCAAGAGACTGTTGCAAAGGAATTGAGGCTCATTTTTTGTTGACAGGTTTACTTCTGATGTGCTTCTTGGGAAGACGCTTGCCTGGGAAGACATCAACATGCACAAATATGTTCAAGGTGCCCTAAGTACATTTTTGTAGTGAGAAGGGCGGAGGAAGTGGGGGTCAGCATTGGATGTGTCAAAATTTAATTCTGCCTGTTTTGGACTAAGGGGCTTTTTAAAGAAAAAAATAATGGTTGCTTTGTGATAGTATGGCCTTACAGAAGGGTAAAGATAATATAGGTTGCTTTGTGAGTAGTATGGCCTTACAGAAGGGTAAAGATAATATAGGTTGCTTTGTTAGTATTCTGTCGTTAGAGTAGGGTAAGAGAAGAGACGCATTTTAGAAGCAGAGAAAAAAAAGAGGGCCTAGAAGCAAGGAGGAGAAGAAGAGAGATTATAGCAAAAAGCATTATTGCTCTCTAGGAATATTTTGTATTACAGGGGGGGGGGTAAACGTTATGATGCTGGGAATGTTTAGCTTTTTTTTCCCTTTATTTTTTTTTATTTCATTTGGGGTGGGGGTAGATAAAAATTAATTTTTTTTTTTACACGTATCATTTATTGAATTTTCTTTTAAAAAGAAGGCGCAGGTGTCACAATAGTACACCTTTATGCAAAATTTTTTGTTTGAAACAAAATATTTTAGTATCAAATTTCATTTGTGCATGATCTCATTCGTGTCAGTTTTGACGAGTGTTGGGTTATTGGAAGCATTGTATGTCAGAAACCAACCATCAAATTAGAACGACATCTGTTAGCAGCATGATTGTTATATACACTATCCCAGATGGTGTTGATACTAGAGATAGTTTGTATCCTGATAAGTATATAAAATAGCAATTAATTCATCCCGTTTGTGAATTTGTTGACGTGAAATGCAAAAAAAAAAATAAAAAAAAAAATAAAAAATAAATTCTGACTTAATGAAGGGTTCTTAGGGTTCTAACTTTTAGCATTTTGACTACCTGTTCCCCCCCTCCCCCCACCCCCCCCCCACACCCCCCGCCCTTGAATACAAAATCTTCTTAGATAAATGCGTCACATTGAATATTTGTAAATACGTTATTTTTCGGTTGTTGTTTTTTTCCGCAATAGTTTTTATCACACACACGCCCGCACTTTTTCTCTTTCTCTCTCTCCCTCTCTCTCACCTGTCTCTCCCTCAGCACCTCTCTCTCTTAGCCTTTCTCTCTCTCTCTATATATATCTCTCTCTCTCACACATATACCAAACAAGAGTACATTGCAGAGAAGATTAGACTTTGCGAGTGGTGACCCGAAAAAAAAAACAACTAATTAAAACAATCATTCCATTGAATATTTTATCAACTATTTGATGTGGAAATGGAAGAGAGTTCGATGGTTCTACCTTACAGCGTCTTACCTTGTTGTTATATATTATTATTTTAATTCCTTGAGAAATACAGTTTGGCTTGCAAATTTTTGGTGATGAAAATTGAATTAGAGACAGTAAAAAAAAAAGTCTAAATATAATTTCGTGTCGTGAGTTGATAAGATGCGACTGTACACACACACACGTATGTTAGTGACACAGACGCGTGGGAAACATGTTGTGAGACTCACAAGATTGCCACACTTGAGACCAGGACGCAGTGACTCACGGTCATTGTCATCAAGAGCCGGTCGACATTTAATGCTATCCGACATACGGCTGGATGAAACTTGGAAAGAACTTTTCGTGGCCGATATTTTCAATCACATTTAGGATCCAGTCGTGGCTTGTGTTGTTGGTGCACAGATTTCATTCATTGTTCGTTCATCATAGATGTGGAAGATGAATTTGATGGATTGAAAAAAAATAGCTTAATTCAGTTAAAACTGTTTTTTTTTTTTTTTTTTAAATTTTTTTGTAATCATTGTTGGCTTTTTTTTTTTAACGATCGGCTTTTTTAAGACCAAAATTTCATCATAGATGTGGAAGATGAATTTGATGGATTGAAAAAAAATAGCTTAATTCAGTTAAAACTGTTTTTTTTTTTTTTTTTAAATTTCTATGTAATCATTGCTGGCTTATTATCTTGAACGATCGGCTGTTTTCAGACCAAAATGGTGTAATGAGCTGCTTTGTTTAAGTCCAACTTGAATTACTTGTTAGCTACTTAAAAATAAAAACTAGAAATAAAATAATAACTAAAAGAATATTTTTAAGAATTTTTTTTTTTTAAAAGGAGCAACGTATTTGTTTTGCAATGCATTTAATTCACTCATGAGAACACATCCAGTGTTTCTTTCAGGCATCTCTCGGGGTGAGGGAGGGGGTGGCCGTAGTGCCGCCCCCCCCCCTCCCCGTGGGGGCAAGTCAAGATTCACGTTTCAAGCAAGATTCATCGGGCCCTCGATTTCTACCCTACGTCCAGATGAAAATGACCGCTAATTTTGGTGACGATACATACCGCACTTACGTATAAAAAAAACCAGTGACACCTGGGTGAACAACTTCATCCTCCCTTTTTCTACACCACTACCAGGGGCGTAACTTAAACGTTTGGCGTCAGGGGGCATGATCGATTTTTACGCTCTACATCCCCCCCACCCTTCAGCACTGAAACTCATTCTTTTGAGCCATTAAATACCGTCAAAGCCTATTTTGGTACCCCCCTCCCCCGCTAATCTGACGCCCAGGGACGCAAGTCCCATCTGCCGCCTGTCGAGAATCCCTGATGATTTAAGTTAGAGACTTTATGAAAGTAGTCCCGGCGTGTATGTGAAAGAGTGGCTGGCGTAGGAATTCGTGCAAACCCCATTACGTTTCTATTGGTTCATTGTGATACCTGTATCTCAACAACACAATTAAATGATAGGTTTGACATTTTAATGAAACTCAATAACCATAATGCTTCAAAATAACAAATTATGCGTAGAATTAGATTGTATCTCATTGGGAAAAATATAAATCAATATGTGATTTTTAGTAAAGTTCAGGGGTGTGTAAACAATATTTTTGCGCCCGTGAGGGCTACAATCCCCATGGATGATTTAATAAGTTTTACGTGAATGACAATATGTTTAAATGAAACGATATGACCATGGGCGCCCGCAGAAAACTTTCTGGGGGGGGGGGGCAAAAAAAATCGATTAACTTTCCAGGGGCAAATTTTTTTTAGTAATGTTTTAATATAGTTTCAATTTACTGCAGCTTATTTGTATGGTGAACGAACAGACAGGACATCAGCTTAGTTACTTTCTCTTTATTTTCTCTTTACTTTAATACATTTTTTGTCTACTTTTGTCTAAATTTTTTATCCAATCAATCCAGGGGGGGGGGGCAAGTGCCCCTCCTTGCCCCTACCTGCGGGGGCCCATGGATATGACAGTTGTGAGAAAGAGATTTTATATTCTCTTCTCTTTTTTTTTTAAAAACAAACCATTATCTTTACCAATTTAGGCAATCAATGGCGTTAACAGAATGTGGGTACATTAACATAAGTGTACCATGAATATCAAAACCCAATCATTTTACACACGTGAAAATAGGGATAGGTTAAGAATATTTTTTTTTCCATTAACAATCAAATCTATTTGTGTTTTTTTTTGGGGGGGGGGAAATAAAGCGGATGTTTCTTATTATTATTATGAGATAAATAGCATTTCTGTACAGTTGACACGGTAGGCTGTTACAGGCGTCAACAACGGTTAAAGAGACATTTCTGTACAGTTGACACGCTAGGCTGTTACAGGCGTCAACAACGGTTAAAGAGACATTTCTGTACAGTTGACACGCTAGGCTGTTCCAGGCGTCAACAACGGTTAAAGAGACATTTCTGTACAGTTGACACGCTAGGCTGTTACAGGCGTCAACAACGGTTAAAGAGACATTTCTGTACAGTTGACACGCTAGGCTGTTACAGGCGTCAACAACGGTGAAAGAGACATTTCTGTACAGTTGACACGCTAGGCTGTTGCAGGCGTGAACAACGGTGAAAGAGATTCTTCTTTAGATAAAATAATTCTTTGTTTTACGATTCTCCCATAATGTAGTTGAAAACAAAGGCAAACGTTTGGTTAAATTTGTTTAATGAAGATATCATTAGATCAAATTCCGTTAATATAAACTATATGTCAAATGTTATGTAGAGTCTTTGTAGTAAATTTAAGATTAAGTTTTCACACTTTTAAAGGGAAAAAAAACAAAACATTTTAGTTTAGGGGCAAGAAAAGCAGAGGCGTAGCGAGGGTGTTTGGCACCCGGGGACAAGATTCACGCCCGGGGGGGCAAGATCCATTTTAAAGCGCCCCCTTTTCTTTTTTTCAACTCTCAAACCTATTATTTTTACCAATAATATAATATCAAAGCACATTTTGGCGCCCCTAACTAGCTTGCGCCCGGGGACATATGTCCCCCTGCCCCCCCCTCACTATGCCTCTGAAGAGAAGTCGTAGGGTAGGCCCAACATTTAACAGTGGTTTTAAAGACACAAGACATCTAAAGTATTTCTCTGGCGTAGAAATCAGCTGTCAATGAACTCCTTTAGGTACATTAATGATTTAATTCGTGATCGTTTAGTTTTTTGCAGCTTAAGGTCATGTTCCAACAACAGCTGCCCAAGAGCACCGTTGAAACCTCAGGGAACTCCCGGTTGCTGGAGCCACGCACCGTTGACAACCGCACGCACGCGTTCAAGATGCGCTCGTTTCATTCCTGTCACTGTTAAATGTTGGGCGTGTAAAGCAAAAAAAACAAAAACTCTGCATCTTCCCAAAACTTAATTTTTATCATCCCCAAATAATCATAAAGTTTAACTCTATCATTGCTCCACTGCAATGTGATGAGACGTGTTTCTACACACCATCAGCAGATACAGGTGCTGAACGGTGTGTTGGCGGTGTGTCAGCACGGCGAAGTATCAGCTACATAATACAGTGACACGATTCTAAACTTTATCCCACTGTATTTCCTCCCCCCCCCCTCAAACCACACGCCACCACTATATATACAAGTAAAAATGTGCGAAGTCAAATGCTATAAAATGGAGAAAGCTTGAGATAATTTGTGAGCCCCTACAAAATTATGTTCCCTGCTACTTCATATAGCTGTAGAGTATATGAGTTTCCGGTGGTCCTAGGGGGCCTTTTGAAACCCACAGGTTGAGAACCGCTGTTCTAATCAAACATTATAAACATTATGACTTTTTTTTTTTTTTTAAATTAGTTTTCACTAAATATGATCGAAAGATTGCCTTCCTTAAACTGACTTAGTGTGTTCGATTCCAAAGTTTGAATGTGAAGGGCATTTATTTTAAAACAACTTGTGTCTCAAACATAATTATATAGACAAAAGAATTATATTTTGTGTACAAGTTCGAAACTAGAATGCTTCCAACTTAAAATTTAGAAAATTGAAAATATAACAACATTGAACATTCTAGAATGGTAAACATGGAAATTACATTACAAGAAGGCGGGCTCAAATATGTAATTTTATACAAAAAATTATATTAGAAATCTGAAGTTCTTGATAATGTCTATCAACTCTGTATGTAATGATAGTTACACATTGTGGTAGAACGATGCTATATTTAGGAATACGACAGTTGAACACGACAACGGTCGTACATTCTTCCCCCGTTTGTCGTTTCCCAAACCGTTGCATCTATGCCAGTACGTGGTTGCAGCAACGTAGTCTATCAGCATCAATCAGAATCAGCATCAGAATCAGCATCAGAATCAGCATCAGAATCAGCATCAGAATCAGCATCAGAATCAGCATCAGAATCAGCATCAGAATCAGCATCAGAATCAGCATCAGAATCAGCATCAGAATCAGCATCAGAATCAGAATCAGCATCAGAATCAGCATCAGAATCAGCATCAGAATCAGCATCAGAATCAGCATCAGAATCAGCATCAGAATCAGCATCAATGAGAATAAGCATCAGCATCAGAATCAGCATCAGAATCAGCATCAGAATCAGCATCAGAATCAGCATCAGAATCAGCATCAGAATCAGCATCAGAATCAGCATCAATGAGAATAAGCATCAGCATCAGAATCGTGGTTTAACAGCTCCCAGGCTCTCATGAAGACGAGCGAATCACCGCGAGGTAGGATTCTTTATTGAGATTATATCGAATATTCTCGTAATTAGAGCACAGAAATCCTATGTCAAGACCCTCCAAAGATGATCTTTACCATTATTAGACCCATGGGTGGGTGCCCGAATACGCAGGCCCACAGCCTGGACGTACAGAAATGTGAATGATAATACAAAGCCGTACAACCGACTCAGACAAACGAGCGCGCGCTGCGTATCATTTTCACAATCTGCATCAACTTTTTTTTTTAAACGAGTACATGTTTTAGTTGAAGAAAATCCCGAGGGCTCACATTTATTTTGTGTCATCTTAAGCCCTCTTCTCCATCTCGCACCTGAATCTAACATCAAATCGAACCAGAACCAGACAACTTCCATTACTTGTGGATAGTCTGGTTAGATTTCATTTATCTATCCTTTGAAGTAATCCATAATATTATTTTAATGGCATGCTGCGTGCTGGTCGAGATCTACCCCAACAAAAATAAGCGACCCCCCCCCCCCCCCCCCACAAAAAAGATTAGGAAAAAGGCGGGAGGTCGTTACATTGAGATGTTTGACATTTAGTGACATATTTCAAGACAAAGTAATCAGTACTCATAAAATAAATTAATCGAGAAAAAATGTGTGTAAATTTTAAAAAAAATATATATCTCACTATTTCATTATGACTAGACACAGACAATGCAATGCAAATGTTCCGGCAAATACCTTCAACGGTACAACAAAAACCAGTCATCCATATGGATTTATAAATGATTCAACAATTTTTAAAAAATATTATCTCGGGAAAATTGTAAGTTAGAACGACTAAAGGTAAATATCACACTGTCAGAAATTTGATGAGAGACGTCATTCCAGGGGTATTTAGAGCGATAAAATATTTTCATTATTTTTTTTTCCCTTAAATATTTGGTTTGGAAGGGAGTGGTGGGGTGAGGGCTGGGAGTGGGAGCGATAGAAACTTGCCCCAAACAGCGTGACGTCATTCGCGGATGACGTCTTACTAGGGATTCAATGACAAATTGAATTTTAATATCTGAAACTGAAAACAATAAAAAAAAAAATGTATGGCCCCGGCAGTGTGTTGGCCCCCCAAAGCCATCGGAAATGGGGATCCCTGTGACATTAGCAATAATGTTTCATCCATCATAAACATTGTGTAGTATCTTAGTCTGATATCCAAAAGGATTGAGACGAGAGTATGCTCCCCGCTCAACGCCATCGTTGCTGTAGGGAGACTCCTGTTCACCCGCGATGTTAGCAGTGGAATTAGAACTGAACAAAACAAACAAAATGAAATAAAATAAAAAGAGGAATAATTGGTTTATTTAGTGAGTGGGGAAGTAAAAAGATATCTTTCTTAGATGTTTGGCAATACATGTAAAAAAAAAACACAGACTTTTATCAAATTAAACTTAACCTCATTTCAACGTTCCATTTAACACGAAAATAATTCACAAGGACGTTTGAACCATAATTTGCATTTTTTTTTCTCAATGCTATCTGAGGTTGTTTTAATTTTTTGCATGTAATTTTGCTTAGATTTTAAATAACAGTTTTGTATTGTAGTACAACTAAAATAAAACTAAGATTTAAAAAAAAATTGTATAAAAAGGGTAGATGAAGACCTGAAAGAGGTAAATAAAGGCAAGTGAACGCATGGGCCAAAAAAATCTTTGACAGTTTAAGACAGAGACAAAGACTCTCAGCTTGTTTTATAGATGTGTAAAGTGCAGGGAATGATAGACATTACACTACGGTAGTGACGCATTTAAATCAAAGAATTTGGGTAATTTGAGTATGAGAGTAACAGGAAATTATAGATTACGGTAGTGACGCATTAAATCAAAGAATTTGGGTAATTTGAGTATGAGAGTAACAGGAACTGGTCATATTCAACTACGGAAGTGACACGTTAAATCAAAGAATTTGATTATGAGAGTAACAGGAAATGGTCATATTCAACTACGGAAGTGACGCGTTAAATCAAAGAATTTGAGTATGAGATTAACAGGGAATGGTAGACATATTCAAATACGTAAGGGACCCATGAAAAGAGAAGAAAAAAATATTTATAGGATGTAAATTAGGTCATGTCCTACCTGGCCAAGGAGTTCAACGACGGTGTAAACGTTGGACTGTTGCTGTACTCAACAGCATCGTCTTTGAGCGCCGGGGTGGACGACGCCATCTTCTGCATCGGCAGCAGAGCGTTGAGTTGCGCCAGAAACTTCGGCGACCCCATTTTCGAGCCCAGGGTCGGCGACCCCTTTCTGGAGTTGGGCTCGGACGACAACAGCCGGGCGTTCGCGGATGGTGACAGCTGTACGATCTCCGGCGTCTGGGGTGCTGACCCTTTACTCAAACCGGGTACGGATGACAACAGCCTGGGATTCACCGATGGCGATAGCCGTATTATCTCAGGGGTCTGGGGTTTGTTCAATGCGAACTGGGAGCCGAAGATTTTCACATCGTTCTTTGCTTTCACGTTAGAAAAAGGAACATGCCCAACTTGAAGCAGCGGCAGGGACGTCCTCCTCATGCTCTCGTATTTTGATGGCGGCTCAATGATGTTTAAATAAGGGGAATTTCGAGGCGCTGACCCGCTGTCTCGACTTGGATCTGCATTGGCCAGCTTGGCAGCGACAGGGCTGTTGGTCATATCGATAATGCTGTCATTAGGATTATAGGTTTCAGATGTAGGGGATGAAGACTCCTGTAGAATTTTGACAACAAAATTGCTTTGTGTCATAATTTGTCAATTATTAATTTCTTATATTACAAATGCATGTTTCAGAATATTGTACCAAATTTTTTTTGTTGTTGTTTTTTTTTTTAAAAAAAACAATTTAATTTTAATTACAAACAAAAACTAGTTTTAAAAATGTACACATCATCTTTACGGTATTAATGTGTTTAATGTCAAATTTAACCTATGAAGAGTTTTTTGAGAAAATAATCTTTCAACTTTCATGAGTGATGTCTGAGCAGTGGTTTGATTGCTCGAGACATTCGGGGCGTCAAAGAGCTCTAACTTGCAAAGAACACCGTTTTTTTTTTTTTTTTTTAAGTTGTTTTTTTTTTTTGTTTTTTTTTTTTTTATATTTTTCATTTTTTCTTTTTTTTTTTTTTTTTTTTTTAACGAAACGAAAATAAACAAATTATTTGAGAAATCCGCCCCCACTTTTCAGTAATAAAGAAAGACAACTCCATCCATCAATTCAATATGTCATTTTATCTATTTAGGTACTCATTGAGAACATAACATGCACATGTACGTCATCAATCAATGGGAGACTGTGACGTAAAGCTAACCTGGTTGACCAGTTTTGTGGTGTCAGCGCAGGTGACGTCCTCGTCCTTTTTGACCGGCGCGGCAAGTGCCCGCAGAACTGACGACATCCATTTGGGAAGTGCACCGCACCGTAAGTGCCTGGAGGGGAAGGAGAGCAAGGCTGTGGCGTCACAACAGATGACCTACATTCTGACTAGGGGCTGACACGGGGAGCTTAGAACGGGTCTCATTATTTTTTTTATTTTTTTTCAAACAGCATCAATAATTTAAGGATAATCAAGATTGAACATTCAGGGTGATAAATATTTATTAGGGCTTAACCGTTTCAGTTTATTTTTAACAACGGGTCCGGAAATTTTGAGAAAAAAACCTGGTGGGTCCCGGTGGGTCCAAGTGTTTACAAAAATTAATATTGTTTAATAAAGAGTAATTTTTTCTATTTACAAAATGGGCCAACAAACAGTAGCACGTCTTTAAACGAAATGTTCTTATACACGGGGCACAAAGACACATGGCACACGCATAAAACGGTTTATGTAAAAGGAAACTTGCACACGACACACGCGAACGACACACGCGAGCGACACATGTGCAGATCAAACCGTACTTAAACACGACACACACGAGCGACACATGCGCAGATCAAGCCGTACTTACATCCGACACACACGAGCGACACATGCGCAGATCAAACCGTACTCACACCCGACACAGACGAGCGACACATGCGCAGATCAAACCGTACTTAAACACGACACACACGAGCGACACATGCGCAGATCAAACCGTACTTACACCCGACACACACGAGCGACACACGCGCAGTACCGTACTCACACCCGACACAGACGAGCGACACATGCGCAGATCAAACCGTACTTAAACACGACACACACGAGCGACACATGCGCAGATCAAGCCGTACTTACACCCGACACACGCGAGCGACACATGCGCAGATCAAACCGTACTTAAACACGACACACACGAGCGACACATGCGCAGATCAAACCGTACTTACACCCGACACACACGAGCGACACATGCGCAGATCAAACCGTACTCACACCCGACACACGCGAGCGACACATGCGCAGATCAAACCGTACTCACACCCGACACACGCGAGCGACACATGCGCAGATCAAACCGTACTCACACCCGACACACACGAGCGACACATGCGCAGATCAAACGGTACTTACACCCGACACACAAACACAGCACACGTGCAGATCATCGTGAGCAGCGACAGGCCGGCAATCAGACCCAGGGCTGCGATGACGGCATCTCCGGCTTCTTCATATGCATGGAAATAATTAGGATACAACAATTTTTTTAACTTTCAATTTAAAATAATGAAATGAATTTAAAGTGATCAATATCCTTTAAGCTAGTAGCAAAGATTTCTTTTTTTTTTTTTTTAATGTAACAATTTTTGTTGAATTGCTAAAGAATTTTCTCATTCACCATCTACAGTTCAATAACACCTTCGACTTGAAAGGCATTTGCAAATGGTTTATCAATCTCACTTTAGGAAACATAATTGAACCAAATTCATTGAGCTCAATACAAGACCTCTGCTAAGCTCGGCGCATGGCCATGATTCAGCTTAACCTCAAATAGTCATAGCACTCCTTCATGGGATTTTCACTTCCAATGATTTAAGATGATATTTTACTAAGTTTTTAATCTAACAAAAAGAAAAATGAAAAAATACGTATGCACTCCAATATGTTCTCATATATTTATACAAATCCTATTATGATAAGATACGATATTTTTTTTTTTATCCAAATAAATGGAAATTTGTTTTTTACATTCATCGTACCTATTTCCTTTGGGCCCTTGAGAAATTCGGCCTGCAAGTGTGCGGTCAGGGCAACTCTTGAGTTCTTGGGTGGTAACTCTCGAGTTCTTGGGGCAGAACAGTCTGGGATTTTTGTTTGAACCGAGGTTTTATGTATTATTAATATAGATTACGAATATAAATTCGAAATGGTTTAAACCAAGGTCTACGCCAGCTTAAATTAACGTCAGTTTTAAATGTTACATTTTGATACGGGATTGCACCAACACTTTCTAGCTGACAACTACGTCATTAATCTATCCTTGCTCCTGTCCTTGCTCTTGTCTTGCTCATTGCTTTGCTCCCGTCCTTGCCCCTGTCGTAGCTCCAGCCCTTGCTTCTGCCCTTGCTCCAGTTCTTGCTCCTGTCCTCGCTCCCGTCCTTGATCCTGCGCTTGCTTCTGTCCTTGCTCCTGCCCTTGCTCCTGTCCTTGCTCATGACCTAGCTCCTGTACTTGCTCCTGTACTTGCTCATGCCCTTGCTCCTGTACTTGCTCCTGTCCTTTGCCACTACTTAAAACTTCCTACTTGCAGAACCATTATACACAAAGGCACAATAAGTACATCATACCTGAAACGGCTTTATCATCATCCTCCCCTGTACACGTCCTGTCAGCACGTCCTCTCCCACATGTTATGTTCACACCCTGCGTGGCTGAAAGTGATAGAACCATAACAGTAACACTTGAGCTAGAGGCGATAGTTACACTTGAGCTAATTAACTCTCCCGTTCGTTACATGTATGCTAATTTAGAATATGTGTCATAAATAATGTGTAAGACGTGTCCATGTTGGGTATCATACATCTTATTGTGTTGTTTGGGTGAAGTTTTACAGCATTTCACATTGGCTCCACCATTGTGTTACCAAAATCTCAAATATTCATTCCCTGTGGTTTGAGATAGCACACATGTATTGGAACTAGAAATATGCATATATATATATATATATATATATATATATATANATATATATATATATATATATATATATATATATATATATATATATATATATATATATATATATATACCCATTTGTACACATTTATACATGAAAATAAACTCAGAAAACAAACAAACCCTTTTTAGAATACATATATCGTATAGATTATTTTAAAACAAAATGTCATTTTCTCTAATACTCTATTGACAACAGTTCTCGTGATTCTGTCATTTAATGTTAATATATTTCATGGTAAAAATCAAGTTAGCGATATGTACATGTGTGTGGGAGGGGGTGTGTGTGCACGTGTGTACAAACAAGATCCTCGCAAAAATATCTATATCTACAGTAGATCACAGAGCCAATCTCTTACTAGTCAAACATTTCACTGCACGTAAAGATAGATAGAAAGATAGATTTTGAAGCTGGAATCTAGTGCAGGTCTAGACAAAGGGATAATAGATTAATAAAGAGATGTTTTCCGTCATTCTTGAGGAGATTTAGCCGCGGCACACCTACAGCTTCCTCTCGCGGCACACCAAGCGTGACGCGGCACACCAGTTGCGGAGCTCTGCTCGGAGCACGCTCTCCAGATTTGAGCGTGCCATCTTTTTGAGAACTCTCAAAATTAAAATCTCTGCACTTACTGTTAACTTCTATCCAAACGAGACCTGTTGACATCATCACATTGATCTTAAAGGACGTAGCGTTGAATTCGGCCGAAGAAGTCGATGTACTGAAACACATTGTAAAATAAACAAGTAACACAATCACATTGATCTGAAAGGACGTAGCGTTGAATACGGCCGAAGAAGTCGATGTACTGAAACACATTGTAAAATAAACAAGTAACACAATCACATTGATCTTAAAGGACGTAGCGTTGAATACGACCGAAGAAGTCGATGTACTGAAACACATCGTAAAATAAACAAGTAACACAATCACATTGATCTTAAAGGACGTAGTGTTGAATACGACCGAAGAAGACGATGTACTGAAACACATATGTAAAATAAACAAGTAACACAATCACATGTTAACAAACAATGCCTTACAACAATTATTTCTTGTCTATTTAAAAAAAACAACAAAAAAACATTGATCATCTTCCAAAGATATGTATGGTATTATAGATGGATTATTACAACTATCGCCTATTTTAAAATCATTTGCATTTAAACTTCGATTTTCTTGTGGTTTTTTTTTCTCCTGACTGAATGGCGAAATCTTCGGGCGGCTAATTGACTCACTTCCCGTCAACCTATCGAGCTTACACTTGACACATAAATTTGTTGCCGATGACCTCACATTCCATCAAATTTTCAGCCCCCATCACAAACCCCCCCAACCACCAAAAAATGTTTTTCCTTTTTTTTCAAAAGGAAGCTGAATGAAATGTGAAGACACTAATTTCACGAAATAAAATTCCCAACAACTGCGCTAAGTGAGATTCCTACAAAATAAAACTATCGCAAGTGCGCTTGGTACGTAATATTTTCTTTAGATTTTTCTGAAATAGTTGGCGACATAAAAACAGGGGGGGGGGGGCGGGGCGGGGGGCGCGGACATTTGAATATTAATATTAATTAAAATAATGTAAAAATTCATTTACAGGATCCATACGAGTCTAGTTTTTAGGGGCTGTTAAATTAGAATACATATATCTTAGAGATTATTTTGCAAAAAAATCATATTCCTTAGATTTTATGGACAACACTTGTGTCTTCCCCAGAAGCGATAAAAGAATTTCAATATTTATTTATTTATTTATTTAGGCATTTTTATATAGCGCTTACCTTAAAGCTCTAAGTGCTTTACAATTATTAAAAACATGTAAACTAAGTAAAATAAAAATGAGACGTTAGGATAGTAACTACTATGCTATAGAAACAATTAAAATGGCTATAAAACGAGGACACTTTGGCACGTTTTGCCCTATACTACAGGATTAACCCGAGACAGAAAATGAGGCAGGGCAAGTAAGGTGCATCACAGGTCATAGGCGGACCTAAACAGATGGGTTTTAAGGGACTTTTTGAAAGTGGACGAAGATTCACAATGACGGATATGGAAGGGGAGCTGGTTCCAGAACGTGGGCCCATGGAAGTAGAAGGAGCGTTCACCGATGGTCTTAGTTTATACCACCTTGTAACGATTAACATATCCCTCCCCCCCCCCCCCCCCCCCCCCCACCCCTATGGAAGGGGAGCTGGTTCCAGAACGTGGGCCCATGGAAGTAGAAGGAGCGTTCACCGATGGTCTTATTTTATACCACCTTGTAACGATTAACATATCCCTCCCCCCCCCCTCCTTTCCAGAACATCCGCTAGACACCAACCTGTTCCACTTGTAGCTGGTTGTGTTGTTCGCATTTGTGATCTCCAGAAGTCCCCGACAGTCCGGCTGGCCCCGGAGATCACCGAAGTCCACCCGTAGCAGCCTCACCGTCGCGGGGGCTTGTGACGTCACCGAACACGAACGACTACTCCATTTCGGGACCGATTTCATCGCCAGATAAACAGTGTCCTGGGCGGCTGTACTTGGATGCTCAACTTTTCTGGCCATGTTGAAGACTTTTCCTGGTGAGAATTCTTTGAACACACGGAGAAAAGAATAAAGACAAGACATTTCTTTAAATAACATTATTTTGAACTAAACAGATTTCGCTTTCAACGAACATAAAAGGAGCAGTAGAAATGAAACACTGGTTCATATTTCATTAATTTGACACGAACAATGTCATCAGCAGTGTTAGCCAATGGCGATACGTTTGGCGGGTCTTATTCACGGGACACAGAAAATGTTTAACTAATTTAAAAACCAAGATAAAGAAACATTTATTTTCATTCATTTTTTTTTTATATTTGGCAATCTTTTATTGGCAGTTGTTTATGTGCAGCTACTTAACAATTGCGCTCATCATATTTCTGATTTCTTTCAGACTTTCCTTCACCTCTAGGACGCAGTCATTAATGAAACTAGAACTACTGGTCTTCTCGTGAACCCTTTACATCACAGGTTCTCAACGTGGGCCATATACGACTACCCTAATAGGGCCGCTGGCACTTTTCTTGAAGGTGACATTAAACAAAGGAATTTTTTTTTAAGTTAAAATTCAAATAACGGCTCTGGATGCCGGTGGCAGAGGCGGGGGGGGGGGGGGCACGACTTTTTTTTTTTAAAAGTGATGCACCAACAATAAAAGATTGAGAAACACTGCATTACACCAGAGCTTACTTTCCCGTGTGTCGTGTGTGGCTTCCGCCAAAACCTAACACCAAATTTACAACCATGCATCATATGAGCCAGCCAGGTACTCACACAAACATATATATTTTTTTTTTCCACTGTGTCTTTTGCTTCAATATGCTTACAGGATGTAAGCAAAATATTTTGTATATAACCCTGAAAGGGTGGTGCAATGACACTCCATCCATTTTGCTCACTTAAAAACGTTAAAATGTAATAGTAGCAGACAACACAACCCTCAACCCTTGTATTAAAACACAGATTGATTTAACATGAGGAAAAATAAACTGGAAAAAAAAAATTAATTTAAAATGAATAGGCAAAGAAAAATATAAATAAGTAAAAATATTTTTTTAACGACAAAAAAAAAACACCTTTAATCTGCATTTCATTGACAAAATTTATATTTTCAAGTTAGTCATTGATGCAAAAATTATATATATATATATATATATAGTATATATAT
>CAXITT010000502.1:485637-517690 GCA_964033795.1 Lymnaea stagnalis | reverse complement strand
ATTCTCAAAATATCGTATTCCTACTCCACCAATATCATTTAACTTGACTGCACATGACACTTGAGCCTTGTCCTTGTTCCATACCTGCAACGGAATCTACAGAAGAAGAGAGGCCACATTTTGACTTCTCATTCACTAAAAAATTGTGCTAACATTCTGACCAGCCGTCTGCAGTGCACCGACAGACACACATTAAATAAATCTTATATTATTAAAAGCCTAAAACTTATATGAATATTTACACTCATTTACATGTATATATATTTTTTAAATAAATGTAATAACCAGTCAATTTTAAATATTTAAATTTTAATCGAGAAAACATGATTGTTGACGTCAACTAATCTCCCCCTTGTCAACAACTGTTTAACATTTCCGACCCCCCCCCCCCTATTTCGTTGACGTAATTAATGGACTCTCCTTAATCGGAACGGAGTTTGACATAATTATAATTCAAGGCCCCCCACCCCCCTAAAAAAGTGGGGGGTGGGAGAGGTAATTTTAGTTTTTTTTTAGTAAAGAAATAGTCTAACATGAAAGTTTTAAAATTGGAAATTAACTAATTAACTTACCTACAACAATAGACAATGTCAAGAATATTGTGTAACGAACTGAGTCACGGCCATATCGGTGGAGGGACATCTTCAATACTCTCTTTTCGTGTGAAGGTAAGAGGCAGCAATGCAGGCAGTAAGGAATGAAACATGAAAATACTACCCCTGACGTCCGTCTACACTTCAGACCTAACGTCAGACGATGATCTCTCACCCACATTTGCAAGTACTTGAATGGTCATTTCCTTTGTTACAGCAGCTCTCAATTGTGGCGTGGAACCCACGCAATGAGTTCAGTTTTTTTTTTTTTTAAATAAGCAGGTGGTTCTCAAACTTTTTTAAAATGTTGGCGCCGCCTAACACCCCTTTCATCTCAACTTACGAGGGGAGATTGCGAGCGACACGCCCCTGGTGGAATTTTGTCTATATATTTAAATACATTTTCATCCAACTGCATTTTTTTTTTTTCCATAGGTGGAAAAAAAAATTGTGTTGGAGGTTTGGAGGTCTCTCCCATCCGCCGCTGGTACAAACCACTGCCCTCAAACTGCTTCATTCGACTCCAAATTAGCTATGAAAATATGCCCAGCAACCGCCAATCACAATGCCGTTGACAGAAAAGGTGATCTCTCACTTAATTCGTTGTTTGTTCATTCGCCTCATCAACATCACACATTTCATCCATTCGACAACAAAAAAAAATTAAGCAGCCCCTAAATTAAACAACCCCTTAAATTAAACAACCCTTAAATTAAACAACCCTTAAATTAAACAACCCCTAAATTAAACAACCCCTTAAATTAAACAACCCTTAAATTAAACAACCCCTAAATTAAACAACCCCTAAATTAAACAACCCCTTAAATTAAACAACCCCTAAATTAAACAACCCCTAAATTAAACAACCCTTAAATTAAACAACCCCTTAAATTAAACAACCCTTAAATTAAACAACCCTTAAATTAAAAAACCCTTAAATTAAACAACCCCTTAAATTAAAAAACCCCTTAAATTAAACAACCCCTTAAATTAAACAACCCTTAAATTAAACAACCCTTAAATTAAACAACCCTTAAATTAAACAACCCCTTAAATTAAACAACCCTTAAATAAAACAACCCCTTAAATTAAACAACCCCTTCAATTAAACAACCCTTAAATTAAACAACCCTTAAATTAAACAACCCCTAAATTAAACAACCCCTTAAATTAAACAACCCCTTAAATTAAACAACCCTTAAATTAAACAACCCTTAAATTAAACAACCCTTAAATTAAACAACCCCTTAAATTAAACAACCCTTAAATAAAACAACCCCTTAAATTAAACAACCCCTTCAATTAAACAACCCTTAAATTAAACAACCCTTAAATTAAACAACCCCTAAATTAAACAACCCCTTAAATTAAACAACCCATTAAACAACCCTTAAATAAAACAACCCCTTAAATTAAACAACCCCTTCAATTAAACAACCCTTAAATTAAACAACCCTTAAATTAAACAACCCCTAAATTAAACAACCCCTTAAATTAAACAACCCTTAAATTAAACAACCCCTTAAATTAAACAACCCTTAAATTAAACAACCCTTAAATTAACAATCCCTAAATTAAACAACCTCTTAAATTAAACAACCCTTAAATTAAACAACCCCTTAAATTAAACAACCCCTTCAATTAAACAACCCTTAAATTAAACAACCCTTAAATTGAACAACCCCTAAATTAAACAACCCCTAAATTAAAAACCCCTTAAATTAAACAACCCTTAAATTAAACAACCCCTTCAATTAAACAACCCTTCAATTAAACAACCCTTAAATTAAACAACCCTTGAATTAAACAACCCCTAAATTAAACAACCCCTAAATTAAAAACCCCTTAAATTAAACAACCCTTAAATTAAACAACCCCTAAATTAAACAACCCTAAAATTAAACAACCCATTCAATTAAACAACCCTTAAATTAAACAACCCCTTAAATTAAACAACCCCTAAATTAAACAACCCCTAAATTAAACAACCCTTAAATTAAACAACCCCTTCAATTAAACAACCCCTTCAATTAAACAACCCTTAAATTAAACAACCCCTTCAATTAAACAACCCTTAAATTAAACAACCCTTAAATTAAACAACCCCTTCAATTAAACAACCCCTAAATTGAAAACCCCTTAAATTAAACAACCCTTAAATTAAACAACCCCTTCAATTAAACAACCCTTCAATTAAACAACCCTTAAATTAAACAACCCTTAAATTAAACAACCCCTTAAATTAAACAACTCTTAAATTAAACAACCCCCAAATTAAACAACCCTTAAATTAAACAACCCCTTCAATTAAACAACCCTTAAATTAAACAACCCCTTCAATTAAACAACCCTTAAATTAAACAACCCTTAAATTAAACAACCCCTAAATTAAACAACCCCTAAATTAAAAACCCCTTAAATTAAACAACCCTTAAATTAAACAACCCCTTCAATTAAACAACCCTTAAATTAAACAACCCTTAAATTAAACAACCCTTAAATTAAACAACCCCTTAAATTAAACAACCCCTTAAATTAAACACCCCTTAAATTAAACAACCCTTAAATTAAACAACCCTTAAATTAAACAACGCCTACATTAAACAACCCCTTAAATTAAACAACCCTTAAATTAAACAACCCTTAAATTAAACAACCCCTTAAATTAAACAACCCTTAAATTAAACACCCCTTAAATTAAACAACGCCTACATTAAACAACCCCTTAAATTAAACAACGCCTACATTAAACAACCCCTTACAACAAAGTTGTTCGTATTAACCTTCTGTAAATCGTAACACCGGGCAATGGCGGTGCGGCTGATGATTTGACAAAGAACCCATTCAAGTTACGCACTTTACAAGAATCCCAATTACTACCCCCCCTCCCACCGCCCCCACCCCATGCTCGCAACCGCACTTTTTTTTCCCCACGCCCCTGAACTATATTAATATTTTAATGACCCACCCGCTATTACACCACAGATTGATGTCAACAACAGTTTTAGAAAAAACAAATGAAAGTATTGCGCACCAAACGCACTTGCAATATTTTAAAAATAGAAGCTCGTTTAAGGAAGAATTGTATTTTAAGTTACCCTAGAAAAATATGAAAAAAAATGATTTTTAGAGGTTGAGGTAAGGTGTGAGGCTAAAAAAAATAATTTATTAGAATGTGTTGCCATAGACATGAAGTCTATGTGCCAAGTTTCAGCTCGATAGGTTGACGTGAAGTGGGTCAATGAGCCGTCTGCAGATCTTGCCAGCCAGCCACCCACAAACATAAGCGAAGTTAATATAATGGATTTTTTTTTTTAACGCAATCATTGCTGACACACATGTCACTGTCACTGTCTTAGCAATATTTACATCACGCCACTAATTTTGGCAAAGTTACTAACACAGATTTAATCAGCGTAAAGATATACTTGATACTAATTTGATATTCAACCGCCTTATTTCTATACCCAAGGCGGTTCAGAGGGGGTGGGGGTGGGGATAGTGGACTGACTGGCTTAGAACCACGACTAGACAGCGACGAAATGAACTTAAGTGACGTGAGACAGTGTTAAAATGCAAGGAACAACAAAAGCTGTCATTTCCTGGTTAAATTGCATTTTTTTTTAAAAGCTTATGTGATACATAGTGTGAACTATTTATTGGGTCGTATGTCGTGCGTAATGTGTAATATGTAATATGTAGCACATTGCATATGTGGAATTTAATGCTAGTGTTATATGAAATATGTGTATATTGCCGGATGAACCCAGGGATTGGACTCCTGCGCCCCCATAAAAAATATATTTATTTTTAAAAAATACAAATCAAGGTGAAATTCGAGACACAATTTGGCAACACAAGGTACTAATGCATGGTATCACAGATGGGATTGTATTGAAGGGTATAGCCCTTTACTTATGGCCACGAACCAAGCGGTAGTATAGTGCTGTCGCGAATGGTAATGCGGCGTTCCCCTCTGTGATGGTTCAGCGGTCCAGGCGTCGAGAAGTACAAGAAGAAAACATAAAACACTAAGGCAATGACCAAGCAACTCCTCAGCGACAGCTTTGTTTTAGATAAAAGCTACATTGATAATTATAGTGTAACAAATTCAGTCACGTTTCTTTCCTAACGCTAACACTTGACTATAAAGGTATATGCCTGGTTGTATCCTTGACGAGGTCTAGTGGCGCGGCGTCTACCACTTCACCAATGACCGTCCACTAATCTCTAACCCCTGCACGTCACGAAGAGTTCTATCTTATACACAATTCTCTACCCCCCCCCCGCCCCCGGGGTGGTCCAGGAATGCTAGCTATTAACCCCATCCCTACCCCCCTCCCCTCATTTCCGGTCAATTAGGAACTTCCGCCGTCAACACCAAAATGACCACGCGAAGTCTGGAGGGCGCGAGACATAATATTTTGGAAAGAAAGATCACCCCAATCTCAAAGATGTGAGAATCATTTATCCTTACCCCACGCACCAAACAATATCCTCCCCAAAATCACAGCCATTTCCGTCCACCCCATAAATTATCTGAAGTACAATGTGGGGGGGGGGGCGCTATTGTTTAACCCCCGCCCCACGTCATTTGTGACACGTGGTACTAATGCGTGGTACTAATGCGTGGTACTAATGCGTGGTACTAATGCGTGGTACTAATGCGTGGTACTAATGCGTGGTACTAATGCGTGGTGCTAATGCGTGGTGCTAATGCGTGGTGCTAATGCGTGGTGCTAATGCGTGGTGCTAATGCGTGGTGCTAATGCGTGGTGCTAATGCGTGGTACTAATGCGTGGTACTAATGCGTGGTACTAATGCGTGGTACTAATGCGTGGTACTAATGCGTGGTACTAATGCGTGGTACTAATGCGTGGTACTAATGCATGTTTGCCAACCGTAGAGGCTGATGTTTTGCGGAAAGTTCGTTTTTTTATAATGTGACTTAACACTTAGTTACTATTAAAAAAATGTAGATCAATTTTGTTGATCGCATACATTAATTTGGACTTCATTAATATCAACATTATTGAGAACAGAAGAGTTGGGGATAATATGACGTAGGAAATTACTTTATGAAAGACATTTAAGGATTCGATCAAACGGGAGACAGAAAAGACAAAGTAAGTTAGACAAATTGCTGATAAGAAAAACATCATTTAAGTTTGTTATGTTATTTCGGTGGGAGCAGGGGGTTCGAGAGTTACGGTAAAGAGAGATTCTATAAATAGAATGGGATAAATCAACATTATTCCTTGAACGGTTTACTCTCTCTCTCTATATATATATATATATATATGAAACAATATTCTGTTGTAAGAAATAGAAGATGTTAGAACAATAGGAACATTCAAATTACTATCGGTAAAAATGCAACTGTCTCGGGCGATAACGACGAATAATGTTCACGAAAGGAATTGCAATGTTCAAGTCCCACTCTGAGTTCAATCTGTCCCACGATGAGTCAAATCTGTCCCACTCTGAGTTCAATCTGTCCCACGATGAGTCAAATCTGTCCCACTCTGAGTTCAATCTGTCCCACGATGAGTCAAATCTGACCAACTCTGAGTTCAATCTGTCCCACGTTGAGTCAAATCTGTCCCACTCTGAGTTCAGTTTGCCCCACTCTGAGTTCAATCTGCCCCACGATGAGTCAAATCTGCCCCATCCTGAGTTCAAAATGTCCCACTTTGAGTCAAATCTGTCCCACTTTGAGTCAAATCTGTCCCACTCTGAGTTCAATCTGTCCCACGATGAGTCAAATGTGTCCCATTCTGAGTTCAATCTGTCCCACGATGAGTTAAATCTGTCCCACTCTGAGTTCAAAATGTCCCACTTTGAGTTAAATCTGTCCCACTCTGAGTTCAGTTTGCCCCACTCTGAGTTCAATCTGTCCCACGATGAGTCAAATCTGTCCCATCCTGAGTTCAAAATGTCCCACTTTGAGTTAAATCTGTCCCACTCTGAGTTCAATCTGTCCCACGATGAGTCAAATCTGTCCCATCCTGAGTTCAAAATGTCCAACTCTGAGTTCAATCTGAGCGCCAGACTAGTTAGGGGCGCCAAAATGTACTTTGATTACTATTTTATGGATGAAAATCGTGGGTTTGAGAGTTGAAAAAGAAAGGGGGGGGGGGCGCTTTTTAAAATGAATATTGTCCCCGGGCGCCAAAAACTCTAGCTACGCCTCTGGTATTAACGGAAGTCTAAAGTAAACCAGAAGTCAAGGTTGTGCTGCAAGAAGTGCATCCAAGATTGGCATTCCAGTACCGGGGCCCCAGGAACATTTCGAGAGTGCGTCTATACTATAAGCGGTTCCTTCGTCGTATAGCTGCCAAAAGATGCCAAATCAATTAGTTTCTTGTTCTTTACTACTTCAATTCCATGACACCATTGTATGTTTTCTTGAGCTGGTGGGTACTATTTATTATAACACCATACTATCCTGCCACCATCCCATGAAAAACATGCGCCCATGCCACCATCCCATAAAAAACATGCGCCAATGCCACCATCTCATGACAATCATGTGTCCGTGCCACCATCCCATGCCACTCATGTGTCCGTGCCACCATCTCATGACAATCAAGTTCCCGTGCCACCATCCCATGAAAAAGTTGCGCCCATGCCACCTTCCCATGAAAAAAATGCGCCCATGCCACCATCCCATGACAATCATGTGCCCGTGCCACCATCCCATGACAATCATGTGTCCGTGCCACCATCTCATGACAATCATGTGTCCATGCCCTTATCCCATGAAAAAAATGCGCCCATGCCACCATCCCATGACAATGTGTCCGTGCCACCATCCCATGACAATCATGTGCCCGTGCCACCATCCCATGACAATCATGTGCCCGTGCCACCATCCCATGACAATCATGTGCCCGAGTTTCTCTAAAACAAAGAATAATTACTGTGCTGTGTTTGAATGCCTCTGACATTTTTTATAAATGCGTGTGTACAATACATTTTTTGTCATTGAAAACTCGTGGAATTGCACACTTTTTTGTTGAAAACCGTATTTAATTTAGCGTTGAATAGTGCAGCGGAACTTAAAATGAGAGAGTTCTATGAAAGTCAGAAATAAACTCAAACTTCACAAATAAATATTAAACAGACAAATAAAGTCAATATAAATGAAACATTAAAATGAAACGGCTGTGTTTATTTAATGATAAATTGTTCAAGATAAAATATTTTTTTTGAAATTCAAAATATTAAATGGAGTTTTGAGGGGGGGGGGGGGCATTTAAAACAAAAAGTAATGTTTTGTTTCATTTCCTTGACAGAATTTTTTCAAAAGCATTCTACTTCCGCCAAGAGTTTTTCTGTTTGGAAAATTTTTATTACCGTATCATAAGATGTCACACCTTTTTTGTAGGTAGCGGGTGATTCATAATCGAAGCAGACGGTGTGGGCAGAGTAAGCGGTGTCAGCTGGCCCAGCGGTGTCAGCTGGCCCAGCGGTGGCAACATATGATCTTCGAACCCTCATTTCATCTTCTCCCTGTCCGAGATGGCATCAAAAAGTCCAGCATATCGGTATTTAAAAAAATCCGGCCAGTCTGCCCCAAGCAGCCCTGGGCCAGATCCGATGAAACCAGACGACGAAAGCGTTCTTTGTGTTCAAGAGACTCTACGCCGCCCCAGGTTTTCGAGTTGTGGGGGGATAAAGTTAAGGTCACGCCTTGACCCACTCAGGTCTCCTTCTCCTCCTCCTCGAGGAAAAAAAATTAAAAAATCGAAATTGGTTGGGCAAGGTGGTCGTAAAGTTGAAGAAAAAGACCAGCCGTGTCAAAAAGACACGTGCCCTAAAAAGATCAGTTCCATGGGACATAAGTATACGCAGGACAAATTTTGGCACGATTTCTTGGTTCGGCACAATAGGCATTCAAAATCTCTGGATTCCGACCATGGGGCGTTAAGAAGATGGTCGAAATGTTTGAATGAAAAGGACATGCAAAGTGACGCATTGAAGCGTTTAAGCCAAGATTCAGATTTCGGACCCGTGACCTCAGACCGTGACTTTGTTCCCGGCGTGGTGACCTTTCCCTGTGATGAAGACATCAAGAACGCGATCGAAGCAGCCTTGAAGCGATATAGGAATGTCAGGACAAGAGACATGTAGGTCAAACAAACAAACAAAAGGGGGTACTGTACCATCTGAGTACAAAGTGAACAAGTTCAAGCGGAACCCGTCCCCCGATTGGACGCGGAACCCGGCCTCTAGTTGGACGTGGAACCTGTTCTTGACCATACGTGTGACCATCATGTTCATGCTGACCACATCCGTCTTTAAACATTTCAGAACACAGCTGAACGATTCTAATGACATCTTCTTTTAATGTGTTGCCCCATTTTTATTTTTCAATCTTCCACACACCTTGTTCGACTATTTCCTCAACTGATAAGCCATTTCTGTTAAGTATTTCAATGTGTATGTATTTCAAGGGTACACATTTAATGGGGTAATAGCTTTCCACTGATTGCACTTGATATTGTATTCTGATTTCATTACCACAATCCGTGTCGATGCATGTAGCCGAAGTCCAAGTACATAAATATGTTAAAAAGATGTTTCCAATGTTAAAATCAAATCATTATTTTACTTGCCTGTGTTATTTGATAGGTGCACAAAAATACTATTCGGCATCAACTTCCAAAGTTTTGAAAAAGTTGTAAATCTATTCCATTTTCATGTACGATTCTAAAAGCCCGCCCTGCTCCCGGAAGTGACCTCCCAGACCTACAAGCAGAAGCCGAAAACACGCCGGAGTTTCTGACCTTGTTTAATTTAGAATAAATGTCTTGGATTTGTTTTTTTGTTGTTGTTTTTTTCATCCTTGGGATTCCCTCGTCTCTTTTGATAAAAGATGGCTGCATTGATGCTTTCACACCATTCGCACCTGTCAGTCATCAACTCGTTCCATCACACAAATTTTGAAAATATTAAATCTTTTTGTACCTAGCCTGATGCCAATGTGTTCCGTCTGGGTCATTTAAAAATAGGACATCTTTAGCGTCTTATGTCAGTATTGTGTAAACGACAGTTTAAGATCATATGGAATCATTTATTTATTTTTTTTTTGTTAAAATTAAAAGCACGCACGACAACTCTAGTCATAAAACATGGCGGCACTGCATGCAGCGTCACAGATGGGTAACCACGACGCTCTACAATTTTTTAACGACTTTGCAAACAAACAAAAACAACAAAAAACCAACGTAATAATCATCATCATAAATGCGATATTAAATGTAAGCTTTGTGGAAAGTAGAGTACCTTTAAAAGAACGACGCACTACGAGATGAATAATTTATGATGTGTGTATGAAAACAAAGACTTACTATACTTTGTATCCTCATCCATTACTTTGTATCCTCATCCATTACTTTGTATCCTCATCCATTGTTACACATTCAACAATCGTCTCCTAGGTTTAAGTCTTTTTTTTTTTTTCCATTTCTGCATTTAAAATGATTTCCTCATCCATTGTTACACATTCAACAATCGTCTCCTAGGTTTAAGTCTTTTTTTTTTTTTTCCATTTCTGCATTTAAAATGATTTTGTTTCTTTTTAATTGAAAATATTGGCTGACATTAATTAGGTGATTGGCTGACATTAACTGGGTGATTGGCCGATATTAACTGGCAAATTAAAATACGGATTTTCCACACAGGCAAAACTTGAATACCAAGAGGTGAACTCTAGGAACAATGAATCAAATTATACTCAGAAATTTTAAGAAAAAAAAATTGTTGAAGTTTAAACAAAATTAAAAATGTATCCATCAAATTGTGTTGGTTGAAAGCTCAATAAGAAAAACACGATCCCTTTGTAAACTTACGTAGACCCTGGATGCCACCAGACAACATTTGAGAGTTGGCGAGACTACATGGTGCACTGATGACAGAGTGTCATCTATGACGTTGGCAGATGAAAACCGGGGCCCTCTGCAAAATAGGACGAATAGAATAACACTCACTAGTACTGCGACAAGAATTTGAGAACCCCTTTCATTGTTTTCTTTAGTCAGGGCTTTTTTGTTTTTGTTCAGTGTGAATCCAATGAGATGACAAAGTCTAGGTCCAAATAGAAAAATTCATCAATTTATTATCTCCTCGGATATAACACCAAGAAAAATTAATTTTTATAGTCATAATTTTTTTTTAAATTTACAACTGAAGCATAGATTATAACAGACTTTGAAGAAAAAAAAGAGTGGGGTGGGGGGGGGGGCTTTTAATGGGAGAACAAATAATATGTGAAAAAAATGCTGTATACTTTTATTTTCAGAAAAGAAAGCTTTTTTTTTCTGATTAATTTTTATGAAGCTATTACTGCTTTAAATTGAAAACAAATTATTTTTTAATATATTATATATATTGTACATGTTAGTTCCAGTGAAATAAAAATTGAAACAAAAATAAATAAAAAAAACAAAATGTAAAAAGAAAGAAAACAATTTTTACCAACTTAAACAATTGAAATTATGGGACCTGATTTTGGTTATCTTCATAAGATGGTCAATTTCCACATTTTTCCCTTCTCCTTGGTTACAAATATGACAGCCAGGCAGGCCAGGTAAAGGATCCCTGTCGGTATGGATATTGCCCCTGTGCTGCTGTTTGAGAACTCCTCATTTAGAATGTTAACACATTTTTACAAGAACTCTTCTAAGTGGGCGGCCTGGGGGAAGGGGGGAGTAGTTTTACTTCCTAGACACACAGCATAAAGAAACACAATAAAACCGCTTGCATGAATTTATTATTATTTATTTTTATTTAACAATGAAACAAAACCAAAAACCAGGTCAAAGGTCACTACAATAACTTAAACATGAGGATGCCAGGTTTTTTTATGTTATGTTCAGATAATAGACCAACATAGGGTCACTGGGTGGCCGAGCGGTCTAAACTGACTCAAATCAAACAGCTGGTGGTCTGGAGTTCAGTCCCCACCAAAGCCAACATGCCAAGCCCCCCGGGGGGACGGGACTCGCCAGCCCTGGATGGGGGCAACCCATCTAAGAGAAGGCAAACTCTGATCTGAATTCGAACCAGGACACAGAATGATTGTGGGCCCTCAACTATATGAAGAAGAAGAAGAACAGCAGTGCTACATAACAGATAGCAGTGAGATTAGTTGGCGCACAAGGTGTTTTTCTTTCTTAAATATATAAGATTATGTACATTCGGTGTAGACACCCCTGGCTGATGTCAAGTTTTCTAATATATATAAAAATGTAGCTAAATATATATAATATATATAATGGGACCTATTAACATTTAGTAGTTGGTGATAAAAAAAAGTTTTCAATTCATGTGTGCCTGGCCTATAGTTTCATGTACTAACTCACATTCCAAAATTTACATCAGATTTCATGCTTAAATTTTATCAGGATAATAAGTGCAGATGGGGGATGGGGGGGGGGGGGGNGGGGGGGGGGGGGGGGGGGGGGTGGGGGGGGGCTTGCGATCAGGTTAGGTAGCACAATGGTACGGGAGCCTAAAAAAAAAGGGACAAGGCGAAATAACCAGATGTGTCTGCAGAAAGCCATCTTCAGCAAACAAACACGAGTGGGCAACGAAATAAACTAAACTAAAAATCTCAAAATAAACCATCTGATGCTGTGGGGAGTTGGAGGAAAAAACAATTCATGGTAACTGGATCCAAGCTGGCCTTTTTTGTGGGTCAACGATTAAGTGTTATCAACGATTAAGTGTTATCAACGATTAAGTGTTATCAACGATTAAGTGTTATCAACGATTAAGTGTTATCAACGATTAAGTGTTATCAACGATTAAGTGTTATCAATGATTAAGTGTTATCAACGATTAAGTGTTATCAACGATTAAGTGTTATCAACGCCCACATCCAGGGTTGTACTTATTTATATGTCCCTAGAGCAAGCCTTACATTTAATTTTACTCTTTACCTAATTTACTCTTTGATAGGGAAGACCACATTTAAATATAATTTACTCTTTGCTGGAGAAGGCAAACTTTAAAGTCTCACATTTTGGCACCCAGTACCATTTTCCAATCTTTAAAAAAAAAACTTAACAGAAATGAGTTGATAATGCTCTACCAGCAACGTCTCAAAACCAAATATCTGGGTTATCCCCTTATTCTGAAAGTATACAGGACAACTAAGACTACACTGGGCACTGCACTGACAAGACAACCAAGGAATTGTTCGCCAATTACTTTCCGACCTGGAGGGTCAAGAATTTGTGACACTTTGAGACAGGGAGGGGGTAAAAAATTTGTGGCGTCACGATGTAAAAAAAAAAATCTATAATTCTTTAATTTTGAAAAAACTGTATTCACTTAATTTTAAAAACATTCACTTGAGGTCCAAATTGCCTCAGGTATTATAGGTACCATAAAACTCAGTTGCACATATAGAAAAATGACGAATAAACTGTTGAGACCAGTTTACATTCAGCGCGTGGACCACTTTGTTGTTTCACGTCACAGTTTTCTAATAATACTACATCTTAATCCATTATGGGCAAACGTTAAAAGATTAAAATAAAATCTTAGATTAGTTATGAAAATTTTATGTAGATTTTGATTTTTTTTATGTGTGATGTGACGGGGTGGTGGGGGGAATGAATAATTTGTGACGTGGGGGTGGGGCTGAAAGGTCATTTTTAGCGTGAAGTAATTTGAGAATAACCACCCCCAAGGCTATACCAAACACTGCACTGACAAGACAAACAACGCTGCACCAAACACTGTATTGACATGACGTCCAAACACTGCACTGACAAAGACAAACAATGCTACACCTAGCACTGTGTTCTTGACAGCTGTCAGTCTAGAAAAAATGATGACGTAGCTTCTTTACAGCTCATATTTTTTTTCTTTTCTTAATGTTTTATTTCAACATACACGAGAGAAGGTGACAACGTCAATCCCGTTTTTGCGTGGCTTCCTCTTCCTAACAGTCAATTTATTCTACATACACCTGAGTGGATCAGCAGCAATGGGACGTGAGAGAACAATCACAAGGCGATACAGCTTGCAGCATTATGGACATTTTATATGTTGCTCAGATTTTCTGTAGAAAAAGAAAAGATTATGTATGCATCATGACACCATCTGTCTCATCGAAATGGTCATCAGGATAATTTGATGTCAGAAATAAAAATAAAATGTTATAACAAGTGCATGAAAAGATATACGTCTCTATTTCGACAGCCTTTTTCCTAAATGATATGAATAAAATCTGTACTTTTTCAATTCTACAAAGAATTTAACCCCCCAAAAAAGTTTTAAAAAAATGTTGGTACAGTGTCATCCAGCCCTGCTACAATACACGCTCACACATTCAATGGCACATTCATTTTGTTTTAAAAGAAGGTGAATGAAAAAAAAAAGTAGGCTTATCAAAATGTATATTACTTTACAACACAACCAAATTAAAATTAAAAAAAAAATCTATCTTCCTAATTTTTAAAAATTCGTATGTGACTTCCAAGGAAATATGTAAAACCCTACATTGCGGTAACCGCCAATTTTTTTTAACCAAAATTAGTCTTAGAAAAGTTTCACTGCATTGAGACAGAGTAGCCACTAATAATTATGCTACCGATGTATTAATTCATGTGAGGTTTCACTGCGTTGAGACAGAGTAGCCACTAACAATTATGTTGTTGATGTATTAATTCATTTGAACAGAAAAGGCTGATATTAATTAGAGTTTATATTTAAAAATGTTCTCAATTTCTGCATCTCTTTAAAAAAAAAAATTCCCTTCAAGCTGAGTCCATCAGGAATACCCCTGCACCAGTCTCAACCTGATTGGTGTAACGACCTGCATCAAGGAGCCCAAGCTTACTTCAGGCTTAGGCCCACAATTATTATTATTTCTATAACTTACAAATCAGATTATTTTTTAAAAAATGATAATTTTAACAATTCATGTATCTCAATCTCACTCAAAGTTATGTTTTATTTTTACTTTAATAAAACTTTTAAAAAACTTCCAACTACAAGCAAGAGAGGATGAGTGCATGGATTCCTGTTCAAACAAAATGAGCTTACTAAAGTGGGCCACTCTATAGTATGAGCACATAATAAAAATATTAGAAAGCAAAAAAAAAGGAGTTGTTAGATTTTATCCTGTTCAAGCCCAGAACTGTAAGTTCATCAATCATATCTATCTTTACATCACAAATCAGTCAACAGTTACTGTCATCGTCTCGATCCATTCCATACTTAGAACCTCAGTGAAAGCATTCAACATAGACACGGACACGTGAGAAGATGCGGCAAAGGACCAAGCATAGTTGCATTTCTCTGTACACAAAGGCTCCATACAACACAAAGCCAACAGCATTGCGGCTGCAGAGCACAAATGAAGTGCCAGGAAGGCCAACTCTGCACCTGGAGATGTCCCATCATTTCCTCTGCACTTACTGCACAAGAACATTTCGTGCCAGCATCGGTCTCATCAGCCATCTGCGCAGCGACAGCCAATTTAACAGCTAGCATATAGGGTGATTAAGATGGTCATAGTCAATTTCACCATACACACCAAAGCTTACCTGATATCTTTGACAACACGCTTGAGAGATATTCTTTGCTGTTGTAGTCTCTTCTGTTTGACAGTGACACGCTTAAATCATAGCCAGGGCCGTACTTCAAAAAATGCTGGAAAATGAAATGACTAACCTTCAAACTACACAGAGACAAATAAAAACACATCCAAACAAAAAAACATTAATTTAAAAAGTGATTCATGTTGTGACATCATTCATATTTATCTGTATTTGAACCACCCCTGAAAACAAAGTTTTACAGTAAAATTCTAATGTACCACCCACTTTTACACCGCAGATTTATCTTGCCAACTATTTCAGAAAAACAAAAGGAAATATTACGCTCTAAATGATATTTTTAATAATCTTATTTAGCGCAGTTATGTAGAATTTTTTTGTGTGAAATCATTGGCATCATATTTCCTTCATCTTCCCCTTGAAAAAAAGGAAAAATTGATTTTTGAGAGTTGGGCTGAAAATTTGATAAAACGTGTTGTCATCGGCAACGGGTTTATGTGTCGAGTTTCAGCTCGATAGGTTGACGGGAAAGGGGTTAGCCCCACACCCAGCCAGAAAGAAAGAAACACATGGACAGAAGCGAAGTTAATATGAAGGATTAAAAACATTTATTAAATGAACTTAAATAAAACGGTAGTTGGAATAGCCCCTAAATAAACAACATGCAATGACACCAAACGGGTTTCCCCACACAGGGGCAGGGATGAGGAAAAAAAATTTGGTAGCACTAATTGAACTCCTTGTTTCTCAACTTATTTATGGGTTAGGTGTAAAAAAAAAAGTCATTTCTAGAATTAAAAAATGTGTTGCACCACTTGCCTCATGTTCAGGAATGTCCGCAGGAAGCTTCAGCTTGGCAGCCAGCGCTGTGATGAATGCCCAACATTTAGATGTGGAGGAGAAGTTGTAGCCGCCTGCAGAGAGGAAGAAGTAAATTATGAGGTCAAATGTCTTATTTGACAACTCACGGGGTCAAATATCTTATTTGACAAGGCCAAATATCTTATTTGATGAGGTCAAATATCTTATTTGACAAAGACAAATGTCTTATTTGATGAGGTCAAATTTCCTATCAGTTGACAGTAAATTTACTGCACAAAAGAAATCAAATTTATTTTTAGAGTTTTCTGCATTATGTCAGTAATTGTTTTCTAGGTCGTTAACCTTACCATGGCCAAATGCATTGTTTGGTAGTGCCAAGCAATTTTTACATTTTCATGTGCTTGTCAAAAGAAGACAAAATCCCATACTAAATGACAAGTATACATTTTTTGAAAGTACATTGGACAAGGTATCTTACGGTGCAAAAAGAATTTGTTTTTATATTGTGTATGTTGAAGTTAAAGCTTGACCTTTACAAAGTGAGTTAAATGTTAGTACTCAACTTCTGAATTGAACCCAGTCTAAATACTCCATAAATTGTTCAAACTGTCATAAAATCATGTTTTTTGAGATACTAGAAGCAATATTCTTTCAGAACATGTCAAGTTATAGGAACTTTTGTGAAAAATTGTGATATTGGTGAATTGTTTCATTGACTACCTTCAAATTTCTGTCGTACAAAATACAAGGAGGGAAGGCACAAAATGAGTTAAAAAATTCCTTTTCAATTGAAGTTATTAAATCCATTTTTTATTTATTAATACTCCTGAACATACACAAACATAAATGTGTTTGAATCTCTTAAGGGTAGGTCTTTGGGATCCAATCATTTGTCATTCCTGTTTGATTTCCTACCTCTTCCCAAATGAACTCGTCTGTAACATAAGGACTAAGCTTATAACTAAAATTGTCCATATTTATTTATTTATTTATTTAGGCATTTTTATATAGCGCTTATCATAAAGCTCTAAGCGCTTTACAATTATTAAAACATGTAAACTAAGTAAAATAAAAATGAGACACTAGGATAGTAACTACTATTCTATAGAAACAATGAAAATGGCTATAAAAAGAGGACACTTTGACACTTCAGGATTAAGCCGTCCATATCTATCTCTTAAGTCGCCAACACCACTAGAGCTGATGCTGTCATTTCTAGCTTGCGGTACATCTCTGAAATCATTGTCCTCATTTAATTCCATTTGAAATGATTGCAATAAAAAAAATTCCATGTTGATTTTGCAATCTAGAGGGGGGGTGAAACCTCTCCAGCATCAGACATTATGGCAGTCATATAAATGTGGGGAAAATTCACACCCAATTAATCACACAAAAATCCCAGATGGTAACGGAATTAGGAAGCAATCTCATTTATGTAAAGTTATTTCCCCTTAACCAATATACATCAAATCATTGGCATTGCTAATGACAATTTTGTTAGCTTGTCGTGACACCACAGAAAGGTGTTCCACCGCCGATCTTCTGCCAATATGACAGTTATTTTGTTAAAACTGTAATTTTCAAATACCTACCACCTCCCAGAATGATAGTGGGTAGATTCCAGGTCAGCAAAAAACAGACAGATCTGGCTATCCCAAGGTGTGTCAGGTTGAAGGAAGCCATAGTGTCTTCGGACAGGCTGTCTGCACCACATTGGATGACAAGAGCCTGGGCTTCGAACTTCTCTTTCACCAGTTTCATCACACTATCAGCATTCCGATGAAATAAACGTCAAGTAAAACAGTTGTTAAAATTTATTTAGAAAATTAAAATAATGTTTTTGGATTGCAATATAATTTGAAGTAAAGATTTAAATAATAATCAAGTATAAATCAATCAATATAATTCTCTAGGTACGTATGGTGTAAAATTCTCGATAACTGCGAAAATTGAGATTCTTAAAAATACCACAACATTTTTTTTTTGTTGTGCAGACATGGTCCCACTTTAATATGACTTAATAAACCTGCCATGTAAAAGGGGGTGAGGCATAAAATAAAAATATCAAAATAGTTCAGGGGCGTGAAAAAAAGTTTGAGGGGCTAACCTGTGGGGAGGGAGTGAGTTAGCACTAATTGGGATTCTTAGAAGGTCTGTTTAACTGAACGCATGTTTTGACAATTAACTTTGGCAGATCGGATGTCCATGCATTGCCGTCGCTAATGTCTGGCGAGCTATAACAAGCTCTTATAAATAATTAGACAAACCAGTACAAATAAAAAAATTATTAAGCCAAAGTAATTCAGTGTTACATTAATGCTACTTACCTGTGAAATATAGTGAAAAATTGAGCATCCGTAATCCCATCCATCAGTGGAACATTAACTGCATAAAACTTGCCCCGTCCAGTTCCAATGTCTTCGACCCTGCCAGTGCCTACGAAGACAAGTAAATGACAACTTAGCTTACAAGTCTTTGCAACAACCATTTCGCATCAAATATAAAAAAAATTTGACCGTCATGTGTCCTACAATTATGAAAGACAATGGGTCCTAAGAATGGGGTTACGAAAAAAATCAAATCTGAGAGTTTAATTAGATCGTACGAGCAGCTAATAAAATATGAAAAAGGCTGACCAGGGAAAAATCCCAGAGCATGTTTGTGAAATGAAACCGTCATCACTTTGGATGTCATTGCAAACGCCTCCTCAACACCTGGATAATACACACACAAAAATTAGATATCAAACGAGTAAATGCCACACAAGAAAAAAGTTCTCAAATGAAAGGTATTAAACACTGAACCTTCTCTAACTAAGCTTCCATGTATTCCTACAATATTTTAATTAATCTTTAGGTTCTGAACCTTCTCTAACTAAGCTTCCATGTATTCCTACAATATTTTAATTAATCTTTAGGTTCTGAACCTTCTCTAACTAAGCTTCCATGTATTCCTACAATATTTTAATTAATCTTTAGGTTCTGAACCTTCTCTAACTAAGCTTCCATGTATTCCTACAATATTTTAATTAATCTTTAGGTTCTGAACCTTCTCTAACTAAGCTTCCATGTATTCCTACAATATTTTAATTAATCTTTAGGTTCTGAACCTTCTCTAACTAAGCTTCCATGTATTCCTACAATATTTTAATTAATCTTTAGGTTCTGAACCTTCTCTAACTAAGCTTCCATGTATTCCTACAATATTTTAATTAATCTTTAGGTTCTGAACCTTCTCTAACTAAGCTTCCATGTATTCCTACAATATTTTAATTAATCTTTAGGTTCTGAACCTTCTCTAACTAAGCTTCCATGTATTCCTACAATATTTTAATTAATCTTTAGGTTCTGAACCTTCTCTAACTAAGCTTCCATGTATTCCTACAATATTTTAATTAATCTTTAGGTTCTGAACCTTCTCTAACTAAGCTTCCATGTATTCCTACAATATTTTAATTAATCTTTAGGTTCTGAACCTTCTCTAACTAAGCTTCCATGTATTCCTACAATATTTTAATTAATCTTTAGGTTCTGAACCTTCTCTAACTAAGCTTCCATGTATTCCTACAATATTTTAATTAATCTTTAGGTTCTGAACCTTCTCTAACTAAGCTTCCATGTATTCCTACAATATTTTAATTAATCTTTAGGTTCTGAACCTTCTCTAACTAAGCTTCCATGTATTCCTACAATATTTTAATTAATCTTTAGGTTCTGAACCTTCTCTAACTAAGCTTCCATGTATTCCTACAATATTTTAATTAATCTTTAGGTTCTGAACCTTCTCTAACTAAGCTTCCATGTATTCCTACAATATTTTAATTAATCTTTATGTTCTGAACCTTCTCTAACTAAGCTTCCATGTATTCCTACAATATTTTAATTAATCTTTATGTTCTGAACCTTCTCTAACTAAGCTTCCATGTATTCCTACAATATTTTAATTAATCTTTAGGTTCTGAACCTTCTCTAACTAAGCTTCCATGTATTCCTACAATATTTTAATTAATCTTTAGGTTCTGAACCTTCTCTAACTAAGCTTCCATGTATTCCTACAATATTTTAATTAATCTTTAGGTTCTGAACCTTCTCTAACTAAGCTTCCATGTATTCCTACAATATTTTAATTAATCTTTAGGTTCTGAACCTTCTCTAACTAAGCTTCCATGTATTCCTACAATATTTTAATTAATCTTTAGGTTCTGAACCTTCTCTAACTAAGCTTCCATGTATTCCTACAATATTTTAATTAATCTTTAGGTTCTGAACCTTCTCTAACTAAGCTTCCATGTATTCCTACAATATTTTAATTAATCTTTAGGTTCTGAACCTTCTCTAACTAAGCTTCCATGTATTCCTACAATATTTTAATTAATCTTTAGGTTCTGAACCTTCTCTAACTAAGCTTCCATGTATTCCTACAATATTTTAATTAATCTTTAGGTTCTGAACCTTCTCTAACTAAGCTTCCATGTATTCCTACAATATTTTAATTAATCTTTAGGTTCTGAACCTTCTCTAACTAAGCTTCCATGTATTCCTACAATATTTTAATTAATCTTTAGGTTCTGAACCTTCTCTAACTAAGCTTCCATGTATTCCTACAATATTTTAATTAATCTTTAGGTTCTGAACCTTCTCTAACTAAGCTTCCATGTATTCCTACAATATTTTAATTAATCTTTAGGTTCTGAACCTTCTCTAACTAAGCTTCCATGTATTCCTACAATATTTTAATTAATCTTTAGGTTCTGAACCTTCTCTAACTAAGCTTCCATGTATTCCTACAATATTTTAATTAATCTTTAGGTTCTGAACCTTCTCTAACTAAGCTTCCATGTATTCCTACAATATTTTAATTAATCTTTAGGTTCTGAACCTTCTCTAACTAAGCTTCCATGTATTCCTACAATATTTTAATTAATCTTTAGGTTCTGAAGCTGCTAATTAAAATTAATTCAATTTTTAAAAATTCTAAAATTTCTGAAGAGGATGTGTTCAAGATGATATAGTAAAATTTCAAGATGGCAAGAAATGTTGTTCCTCGAGTGCGACACTTCATTTTGATTTTCATTAACAATAGATTTAACTTAATGCTGTTGATGTGGTCAGTTTGAGGGACACAAAACTAATCACTGGATCGGTTGTACTGACCATCACCGTGATGCAGGTCAAGGTCAACGTAAAGCACCTTGTCAAACGTCTCCCTCAGCTTCAGGATGCTCAGGACAATGTCATTGAGGTAGCAAAAACCAGAAGCACTGTCTCTAGAAAGCAAAGATGTTAATGCAGGGCAATTATCAAAAGAATAATTCAGGATAGAAAAGAGAAGTAAAAAATGGTGTTGATAGATCAACATTGCTAAAATGGTGTTGATAGATCAACATTGCTTTTGTATTTATTTTTACAATCAGGTGTCATGTATTTTGCAAGGTTGAACACTAATAATTATGTAATTTATCAACCTGTCCAAGCTCTTTAACATCATAAACAATTTTTTTATTTTCATAAAAAAGGTATGGAAATGCTGATAGATATTTAGCTAGCAATATAAAGTAAGAATAACTTTAAGCAGTTTTTAAGGGATTGTGTTCATAATGTATTTCCATTTTTGCTTTCCCCGATAGACTTGTAAAAAAAGAAGCACGTTCTCTAAATAAATACCTCTTTGCGTGATGCCATCCACCGAACCAGTTTATCGCTATGTTGGCTGAGCCATCCAGCAGTTTCTCAGCCGCAACAATGGATGCCCCACAGATCAAACTGGTGGTTTCAAAAATTTCACTCTGTATTTGACAGTCGTAGCCTGTTTGAAAAATTAAGCACAAAGAAAAAAAAAACATTAACTTTATGTGTCATAATATTTTCCCATCAATTTATTTTATTTTTAGAATAAGAGAAACCCAAATATTATTTTTTGAATTAAAAATCTTTTTTAAAAACAATATTTAAACTTTATGCTTGTACCGGTTCACATTTCCCTCACAGCTGTACACAGAGTCTCCAGTATTAATTCTCCCAGTGCTTATCTTACAAAATTTTCTTTTAGAGATAGTCATTTATCTATTTCAATAAAGTGTGTTTTTTTTCTCCCCTGTATGCTAACAGTTTTTTTGCTTTTGTTTTTGTTCTTTTCCTGTCCGCCTTTACCGGGGATGCGCAATGGAGCGGTATAATTCAACTGTTGCTGCAAAATGTGAGGCCTGCCAGAGACACATGGTGTGGATTTTTAGGGTGCCCCCAACACAGTCAATCCAACAATGGTGCAGCCTTCCTCTGGCCCTGAAACCTGCTGTTGCCAGCTTTCCAATGCAGGTTGAATGACAGTCATTCTGACCAGGGGGTGAAACAAATTAGTTTGTTTTTGGGCCATATACTGGCTGATTGGGATGACAACAACCTTTCTTCTTATTTCAGGGCTCTTTTGTAAACACCTCACATTAACTAACTGATTAAATTATAGACAATGAAATTTTCTGTTGCTTTAGCATTCAGTTATTTACCTAGTCCATAGTCCTCTACATCACCGTGAGATTTCTCTTGAGTCTCCTCACTGTCTGTCGTTGTACTGACAGCCCTGAGAAAGTTGATGTAGTCCAGACTATGGAAGCCCATCAGTTCACTCTCTGTGGCCGGGCGTGGTGCTATCACCCTAAGGACGATATTTTTGTTTTTAAAAATCATATCACTCCATCAGTCGAATCATTCTCACAAGAATACTCAGCTTGGTGATGGTCTTACTTTTTAAGCATTTTGCTAACCAATTCTTTGCCTCACTATCCTCTGAGATTTAAGTCGAGGCCTTCAAATCTTATTCAATTTAGTTATATGTGTTAGAACATGTAGGTTACTTGTTTAGAAATTTATTAATTAGGAATCTTGTGAACACAATTCCATTGGTTACAAATGTGAGAGGCCAAAACAGTTTTTTGAAAATGCTATGTAAGTAAAAATAAATTTCAGCAGCACTACTGTAAAGTGCATAAAAAAGACAGAGAAAGTTGACCAATGTGCACAAAAAATAATACTAATAATGATAATACTAAAAATAATAATACAAATATTAATAATAAAAATAATTATAATAATGAGGATAATAATAAAAAATAATGATAATAATAAAAATAATAATGATAATAATAAAAATATTAATAAAAGAAATTTGACTCACTTTGTATAGTGCAATATTCCATAAGCTTTGATCAGACTGTGAACAAGTTCAGCCTATAAATAAGACTAATAGCCATCAGACTTAAGTTACAGTTACTCTGAGTTACAGTGCTTAACAAAGATGGTTTGCGACTTACAATTAAAAAAACAAAGTCATAAAAAAGTCAAGTGCTTGTAAATTTGAAAGTTCAATATTTCATGGAGCCTTCTAAACTGTGCAAAGTTTTAAACCATAAATTTTACCTACCCTTCCTTCTATCCTAATAAGTTTATTTGTCTTTACCAACAGCTCGTCACTGTAAATGTACGCAACCATTTTGGGCTTTCTCGCCTCCTGTCTTTGTATTGCACTGGACAGTCCAACCGCGTTGATGTCCTCCTTCTGTCTCAGATCCGTGATCTCAGAGCTTTCCCAGATTAATTTCTTTTCAGCTGGTATGTTCATTTTTGGTGAATCAGCCTCTTCCACTGGCAGATCTAATGGATGACCAGATTTTTCCACTAAACCATTTACACAATCTGCACCACTTAATCTCCTTATCAGAGAATCAGCATCGTTGTCATTGACTGATGTTTTAGCTGCGGTGCTGTCTTGTGGAAAATCTTCATCATTGGGTTCCTTTAATTTTTCCTGTGAATTATTCACACGGTTGGGATCAATGGGTCCAATTTTAACAGAGCCCCATAACTCTTGAAAACAATCCTCAGGTGACACATCGAACGGATTTTTACATTTTTCTACACAAGTCTTGTCAGAATGTGTGCCAATCAGTTTCCCACTGACAGTCCTGTGTGGCTGTGGTGAGCTTTTGTCTTTCACTGAAAGATTAAATGGATCCTTGCCTTTTTCTAAAGAATTATGCTTACTTCTTGTTCCATTTAATTTCCTTCTGAGGGGAACATATTTTTCTTGTGAGCTGTCTTCATCAAAAGAAAGATCAAAAGGGTCTCTAAAGTTCTGGGCCACAGTCTTTTCATGGTTTGCACTATCCGAATTCCTTCCAACAAGTGAGTATAGACTTTGAGATCCATCTTCTTGTGAAGAAAGGTCAAATGGTTCTTTGCATTTTTCTATTAAAGTTTTCTCACACTCCACTTCATTTAATTTTCTTTTAACAAGTCTACAGGGTGCTTGAGGGCTCTGTTCAGAAGAATGAACAAATGGATTGTCACAATGTTCATGTTTATTTTGTTCAGTGTCTGTACCACTTAACTTTCTTTTGACAGGCCTGTATACTTCTCTGCAAACGTCCTCTTCAGAAGAAATATCAAACTCATCCTTTACAACTCCATCCAAATTATTGTCTCTCTTGCTTTGAAAGACACTTTCATCATGATTTGGTTGGCAGTGAACACTTCTCTCTGTTATTGTCTGACAATGTGAACTAAATTTCAACAAGCTTTGGCTACAAGATATAGGTGGGGTTTTATTCAGTTGTTTACCATTATCATTAATTATGTCACTTTTTGTTGCCGCAGTCTTCTCTGCCAGTTGTAATATGTCACAGCAAGCTTCATCCGTGTCGCTCGCTCTGTCTGAAACACTTGTTATATCAGCCATGTTTATCAGCTCAGTTTAAATTATTGCTTGTGGTTTCCCTATATTAAAAACAACCTGTAATTGAAAAGAGAATCATTGTTTAAGTACAACCTTGAACAGGAGTATGGTATGTCTCATGAAAATGAAGTGTGATAAAGGCCTATTATACAACCATAAGCCGAATAAATAATTCAGTTAGATCAGTTGGAATTTATCCATAAACATTTTTTACCTTTTGATTATTAAAAGCAGTGGCAAATGTTGACCAATTTTCTTCTCTTTTTTTGTATGTGATCAAATACAATTTCTCTGAGAGAATTTATTAAACACCAATATTAATCATGTTCAACAGTCACAAATCACTGCTGTGAAATGTGATGCAGATGTCTGTACAGTGCTGTACAGAAACAACAAAAATTTCAAACATTAAAATAACTTGAAAGTATCAATTTTAATTTTTTTTAACAGGGTTTATCTGTATTACTTAAATTAATCATAGTACCGGTACATAAAGTTTAAGAAATCTTCTGTGTAGTAATAATCTCAAGGGCTACTAGACTAAACAATTTATTAGGCCTATGCCATTTAGGAATGACTAGAAGCACTAAATTTTTTTTTTTTTTTAAAGATTGCTTAAAGACACAAGGTACCTTCTATAAAGTATGTCACAGTACACAAGGGGCCTTCTATAAAGTATATCATGTATATCATGGTATTTTAGGAAAAGTTTTACCCCCTTCCGCTTCACGTCACAATCTGTCAAAAACTCAGTATGTCACACTTTAAAACTATACAATTTTTATAAATTTAAAAAAATTAACTACGACACACTTGAATATGAAATTCATGAAAGTGACATCTTCTGTCAGAAATATAAAAATGAAAGGACTGCATCACACATTTCTGTCAGAACCCATCTATCACAATGGAAAGTTCAAAATCCTAATCAATTTCAGGTAGTATGGGTAATCTACCACTTCGTATTGGCTATAAAAAAATTATTTTTTGGGTTTGACATGATAGTTTTTTGGCTATTCTATTATTGATAAGATAAATTTCTTTTATTAATCCTAATAAATGAAAAGGTTGGTATTTTTTGGACAGATTAATTTCAGCACATGGATCATAAATATTCTTACAAAGACAACATTTTTTAAACTAGAAAAATTTAACTAAATTAATTTATGAAAAGAATATAACATGTAGCCTAAGGAAAGTTTGACATAGTTTTTCCCCCAGGACAACAATAAAGGGAATATGTGATAAGAACACGGCTGGTGCCAAACTGTCTTTTCAGTTTTTGCACATCCACATATTAGCTACATTCTGTGTGTGGACACCAGTGACAGCATCATTTGGATCAACAAAGGTATGTTGATGAACCACAACAGAGTGTTTGTACTTTCCGTGTCTGAACTAATTTATGTTTGCATAAGCTGCCCATCAGTCTGAGACCATAAGTGAATGTTGTAGAATATATCACTCTGCCAGACTATACACTCCTGTAAAGTGATTGCCTGTCAGTCTGGAATATCAACAAGAAAACAGCCCACCCCCCACCCTCTTTTTCAATACCAGCTGAACCCAGTGGCTCTCTCTTTACTGCCCACAATGATATTTTGGGAAAAATAGCACTTCAGATATAAAAAATACAATTGATTTTTTAATAGCCATTGCTTAAGTGTAATGTTACAGTTACTGGCATTACATGTATGATCAGAAATGAAAAAAAGTGTGATGTCACACAAGATCTTTACCTCCTTCCCTTGTGTCACAACTTGTCACACTTTTGAGACCCCCCCCCCCTCTCTTCTGCATGTTTACAGTTACTGGCATTAAATGTATGATCAGAAATGAAAAAAAGTGTGATGTCACACAAGATCTTTACCCCCTTCCCTTGTGTCACAACTTGTCACACTTTTGAGACCCCCCCCCCCCTCTCTGATGCATGAAATATTAAGTCATCTAAATGGATAGCCCAAAACAAGTAAGAGACCTCACCTAGATTAGTTCAGATTAAAATAATAATAATAATATTAATTAATAAATTAATAAAATTAAAACTGCTGGATTAGTCACACTTCACTAGTTTAGTTTAGAGTTTACTTAGGCTAGGGCTGACAAGACTGGGGGGCTGGGGGTGAGATGACAAGGTCAGCTGCTACACGCTAACCTTGTCATCTGTATAATATACAGTATATTGTTATTGTATTTATATGTTGGCTAACAACCACATCAATCAAAGGTTGACTATAACTTATTAATAATGAGTAATAATGAGTAATAATGAGTAGTATTATTTTAATTAAAGTAGGCCTACTCAGAAACAAATGAGAGTGGAGTTAAAGTCTGGCCTATTTATAAAAATCAACTCTTAGTTAAGTCTAAGTTGACTAATCTTTCGACGCTTTAGCCTAGGTGAATAAAAAGTCAAAAGTTTTTTAGTTTTAAGTTAATTTTAAGTCTAGGTCTTTTAAGTCAAACAAGTCTTAGTTGTCTTCTTACTTTCAGTAATCTTAGTACTCTTCTTAACTTACACTTATTAAGTCTTAGTAACCTCTTAACTTAGACGAAGACTAAGTGATTAGTCAGTCAGTGTTATATTTTATTTACTTTACTATTTAATAATTTTTAAGACTTTTACTTTGCCTACTTTTTAGGCTGCGGCTATTCGTGCCCGGGATTCAAGAGTGAGAGGTTGGGTTTATTAAAAAATACTAAAAATAATATTGTTAACTCTTTCGATGCGGAACAACGCACACTGCGTTCTTCCGCCGTTCTCAAAAGCACAGACCAACGCGCTGTGCGTTGTTTCAATATCATGTTTCTTTCTTTGCTATTTCTCGGTTAAACTTTTTAAGAGTTATTTTTAAATAAGACTTTTACATAGAAGAGTGGTACTTCATTGTTTACAATTGAAACCAAGGCTTATTTATTGTCAATTGAAGCATTATTTTGGCGATTTTCTTCGCGGTTTTTTTTTTTTACTGTTGCTATGGCTACCCTAGGCTCTGGTAGATAAATTTCCTAGACGATTAACAGTTAAAAAAGCTTTGAAATTGTTTTATAATATTTCCTTTGACAGCGAAGATGATTTATATTTAGATGCATCGCATGATTCCGATGGTAGTAGTTTTAGAGGAATTTAGTTATAGAATTGAAGATGAGGTATGCTTACATCGTTGGGTTTGGGGAAAAATGGTTTAGCATAAAATGTTTTCACATTTTATGGTTCTTTCGTGTCACTTATTTTTTTTAAACTGTAGAAACTAGTGTACAAATATATAGTCCTTTCAATTACCTTTCACTTGATACTAACTTTAGTCTCATAAACCAAAGAATAATATTTTAAATATTTTTTAATAAACCCAACCTCTCACTCTTTTTCCACTCTTCGAAAAAAATGTACATTTTTTTAATGAAAAAATTCCGCAGCGAAAGAGTTAAGGGACTATGACTAAATGAAATGCTATTCGAATATCATATTATATGTCATAGTTTATTTTAGTTAAACTGAAGAAGTTTAATAACATATATTCTATTCAATTATCTTTCATTTGATACCAAATTTTGTCTTAGTCTTACAAACCCAACAATAACATTTAAATATTTTTTTTTTAATAAACCCAACCTCTCACTCTTCTCCGGGTCCGCATAGTATAGCCACTCCATAGGTACTTGGATATGAGGCTATTTTGACGTAATCGCGGCCCATAGGGTTTTGAGACGCTTTTTTGGGTGTGCTGGATGATAGGGTTCACTAAAAAATTATTTTTTCGCGCTAGAAACGTCGGATCAACGAACGAATTACTGTTCTAGTTACGTTAATGAACGGGCTTTAACGACATCCATTTTGTTTTCAGTAATATCAGTATGTCGTAAATAAAAAAAAATGTGAGAAAGCAGCTAAGTCTAATTTATCAATATTTTGAAAACTATTCGTTGTCCCATTTTAAATCGACCTGGTGTACCTGTGAAATTGTATAAAATATCACCATGTAAAATTTCAAGTCTCTAAGATGGCCATAACAATGTTATTTTTGGCCAGAACGGGTCTAAAAATTCAAAAAAAAAAAAAAAATGGCCGAAAACGAAAGTGACAAACCGGAAACAGTATTATTTAACTATAGTTGACAGATAAGAAAGCCCAAGACATTTTTTATGCCTTAAGCAATCAAGTTCCATCTTAATTAATATTAGGTTTTATTTCAATATCTATACAATAATAGACATATTAAGTAATATTTTATCAGATACTGCTCCATTTCAAGTTAAATCATAATTTTTATTGTAATATTGCCTCTATTATATTTCCTTTTTAAAAATAAATTACGTTTGGTCTTAATTTTTTTTAAATAATTTTTTTAATTTTTTTTTGTGGAAGTTTTTATAATGACATTAAAAATATTTTTAAAATATTATAATTAATTTTTTTAGTTTTTAAATCAGCAAAGATGTTGCTAATATGATGATGAACACTTCTGGAAAGTTTCATAATATTTGTTCACTCTGCTATAAAGTTATCAGCCTTTTCGTGAAAATTTTTTGAAAAGAGGTCACAAATCTCTATGTTAAAAAAAGTGAGTTTTTATTCACGAAAAAAATCATATCTTTTTAACCAAAAGTGCTACATGAAAAATGAAAACATATTATTACTTCATTTAACAAGAGCTATCTTACAGGTGTGTTCATTTTTTAATTAATTCAATTTGAAAATTTTATCCAAGTACCTACACTCCACTCACTCGTACTTTTTAAGTTTAGTTGAGTTTGAGAACTTGATTAATGATAATAATATAAATGGTACTAACGGTTCTTATTAACGATCCCTCCAATTGACTTCATTAAAAGTTTAAGACACTAATCACTAATTATTGCAAATATTAATTATGATATAAAAAATGAGTGAATGCATGGGTGTCAAGCTTGATGCAGTTCCTTGCAGAAACGTAACTTTTAAAATTAACAATTTCACTTAAATTTTTGAGCCGACTTTTTATACTTACTAACAAATTAAAAAGTGTAACAATTATAAAAGACGGATGTATTTAATATTACTACTGTGAGGAAATTTGGACTTAAGGCCGATTTATGTAGATGTAATTTATTATTTATTAGATGCTATTTCTTATCCGAAAACAGCCCCAAACGCATCGGTCGTCTATAAAGACTCTTTAGTAAATTCCATAAAATTTTAGGAAAATTTCCTTCAATAGCAGTGAAAAAAAAAAAAATACAAAAAACTTCAAAAAATTAATTAAGTTAGGATACTTTTGTTGGTTATCTTATTTTTAAAAAAAATAATAAAATAATAGAAAATAAATATAGCTTGGGGTGGGGTGGGGCGATTTAGTACGAATCAGAATCTGCAGCAGTAATAATTTGCGTCATTTTTATGACATGTGTTCAAAGACAAGATTTATTTATTATGTTTTTTTTTCCTTTGTTTTTGTTTTTTTGTGGGTTTTTTGTTGTTTTGTTTTAATATGTTTCTTCGTGTATATATATACCATTCGTGTATTTATATATATAAAGATTACTGCATTAGTAGCCGTTTTTATTTTTCATAATAATAATATTCATCTTCCAAATTTTTTTAAATATTTTTTTTTAAATATTATATATAATTTAATATTTTTTTTATTTTTTGTTAAATATTATATATAATTTAATATAAACTATAATATATATATATATATATATATATATATATATATATATATATATATATATATATATATATATATAATTTTTAAAAAATATATATATATATTTTTTTATTTTTTTTTATATAATATATATATAATTATATAAAAAATAATATATATATATATATATATATATATATATATATATATATATATATATATATATATATGTATAGTAATGGTATAACAGCAATATTTAAGTTAAAGTTTCAGATCATCCTGATGTGCGCATGCCTGGAGCGTTATTTATGTTAATTCCTTTTGTTTTAAACCAAGCACTGTCACCATTTTTAGGTTTAATCCTACGCCAACTATGGGTCAGCCAACAAAAGGTAGAGAATCCCTGCTGTAGCCTCGAAGGTTTCTTCTTCTGTTCCTTAACAAGAAGTTATTATTTTAGAATAGTCTAGGAATAGGGTGGCCAAATCATGAACTGGAATAAACGGGACACACCCAAGGAGGGTTTTGGAGGGGGGGGGGGGTACCCCCCCGCTAAAGATGGGTCCGGGGGGGCTCCGCCAGAAACTGTTTATTGAAATGTGCTCATTTGAACTTGTTTGAGACCCAGAAATCTTTTTTTAATTTAACTTCACTTGTGTAATTTTATTTAAACTCTGAAAACAATAATTTTGCCGTGAATATGGCAGGGACTTTGTCTTTTACGCAGCGTCGGCAGAGTGGCGGGGGGGGGGGACAATGCAGCCATCACGCGAGCCCACATCCCTACTGGCACTGGCTACACAGCTAGCCAAAATATTACTTGGAGTTATATAATAATTGAGGAAGTTTTAGTGATGTGAAAATGTGTTTTGGTTTTACAAACGAGACATTTCGGCGTCCCGAGAGACTTTTTCAGGACACCGGGTACGATTGTGAAAAAACGGGACAATCCCTGATGTTCCCGTTTTTTTTCCCAGACATTTGGTCACCCTAGCCCCAGACGACATTCTCTTTCGATTAGTGACACATATCACCACGCATGTTGACCTACATTTGTGGTGTGCGTAAAGAGTGGGGTCATGACGTCAGGCAGGATGCGTTGTTATTGTTTTCCTTTACGTGTGGGAGATGTGTTCTCATGATGATAATAAAAATAAAAGCTTCTCTCTCGCATTCAGAATAATTGGAGGATGGGGGGGGGGGGTTATAACTTTAAAGATTCAGTGGGTTATCATAAACATAAGCTTGCGAAGGATCCTCAAAATGAGATTGTTTGGCACAATTTGTAACGCTGTCCTTTGGTGGAGGACATCAAGTGCTCGAGAGGGTACTGAGATACTATCGTGCTAACACTGTCCTGAGGGGGGGGGAGAGAACAGCAAGTGCTCCAGAGGGTACTCAGATACTATCATGCTAACACTGTAGTGGTGGGGGGACGGACATCAAGTGCTCGAGAGGGTACTGAGATACTATCGTGCTAACACTGTCCTGAGGGGGGGGAGAGAACAGCAAGTGCTCCAGAGGGTACTCAGATACTATCATGCTAACACTGTAGTGGTGGGGGGGGGACATCAAGTGCTCCAGAGGGTACTGAGATACTATCATGCTAACACTGTCGTGGTGGGGGGACGGACATCAAGTGCTCCAGAGGGTACTGAGATACTATCATGCTAACACTGTCGTGGTGGGGGGACGGACATCA
>CAXITT010000502.1:436447-476694 GCA_964033795.1 Lymnaea stagnalis | reverse complement strand
TTTTTTTTTTTTTTTTTTAATAAAAATTTTTTTTTTTTTTTTTTTTTTCATTTATGTAATTGTTCAATATTTATCATTTATTAAGAAGCGGTTCTGTAAATGGGTCAATGGGTCAACTTCTGGCCTAAACACGTTTCATATTTCCTTCATTTTCCTCTTCAAAAAGACATGTTATTTAAACTGCACAACCACATATGTCTCAAATACAAAGCATATAGTAATAGCTACACAATTAATCTCCACACTAAAACATGCACCCATTTAACAAAGCATCAACAACCCCCACACACACACATACACACACTTTTTGAAAAAACAGGAAAAATGATTTTTTGATAGAATGCGTTGTCATTGGCAACGATTCTATGTGCCAAGTTTCAGCTCGATAGGATGACGGAAAGTGGGTCATTTGGCTTTCTGAAGATTTTGCCACAAACCCATGAACATACGAACAACAAAAAAAGCGAATTTAATATAAAGTATTTTAAAGTGACGACTTTCATTCCACATTGTAATAAAAGTGATCGAAACAACCCCAAAAAAATATTTAAGCATCTATATATTACTTAAAAGATGTTAAATGATTTAATGTGTTAGAGGGTCATGATATCCGACAGTCAATTTGGCAACACCATTTTTCTCCTATTGTCTTTTCTATATTTTTTTAGGGCCCAGGATAAATTTATTCACCATTTTTTGCTCCGAGTTTGAATTCAGAGTTTGCCTTCTCTTAGGCGAGTAATAAAAAGTGTTGGACTGCGATACAAGCTTTAAAATAGATTAATTAGCCACGAACAATTTGTGAAAGAAATGCCAAAAGGCGAATGTAAACAAAAGTACAGTAACACTCGTTTCTATTATCATTGTTTTGTACCTATGAATAGCAAAGTTTTGTTGTGTGTTACTCACCTACGGCACACGCAGAACACAAACGAAACGATGACAATCAGTAGAGCCAGGAAGGCGACACTTGCTGGTATGATGATGTTGTAGACATAATCAAATGGCTCCCTATCTGTGGATGAACAGACTTATTGTTTCAGCACACCGTGACACAGCAAACTCTCTACTCACAGTGACAATGCGTACTCTCTAATCACATTGACACATCAAACTCTCTACTCACAGTGACAATGCGTACTCTCTAATCACATTGACACAGCAAACTCTCTACTCACAGTGACAATGCGTACTCTCTAATCACATTGACACAGCAAACTCTCTACTCACAGTGACAATGCGTACTCTCTAATCACATTGACACGGCAAACTCTCTACTCACAGTGACAATGCGTACTCTCTAATCACATTGACACGGCAAACTCTCTACTCACAGTGACAATGCGTACTCTCTAATGACATTGACACAGCAAAATCTCTACTCACAGTGTCAATGCGTACTCTCTAATTACACTGACACATCATACTCTCTACTCACAGTGACAATGCGTACTCTCTAATCACAGTGACACGGCAAACTCTTTACTCACAGCAGATATTACTATACCGAGGCAGAGAGCAGCAGATACAAAGAAGCATATGTTACAATGGTTAGATAAACGGTGCACATAGTCAAGTAATTTTGCAGTGATTTTATATTTTCAGCCATAATGCAAGATTCTCAAACATTTTGTAATAATGGCCAAACCGTAATGTTTCAAGCAAACAGCCAACTGAAGATAACAGACGTGTATAATAATAACATTTGGTCAGGATAAATCTGCTTTCTAGATCTTTGACTTTTGCCTTAAGATCAATGCAAGATAAGTCAGAAGATAATGTTCTTAATTAATTTTATAATTTCCCCTCCACCTCTTAAAGCAGAGGTTCTTAGCCTTTACGGTGCCGCAGACCATTGATAAAATTTGCAGAGTTTTGATGAACCATTACCATAATTATTCCTAGAAATAAAATAAAAAGTTTATTGACTACAGATAACTTATTATATTTTATAATTTATAACTATTTATTTCATAATTAAAGCATTGTTATTCACAATAAAACAATTTAAGCGGTTTTTGTGTGCGTCTTCTAAAGAATGAATCGTAAATTTTGCGTATAAGTTACAAAATATCAATGTAAGCTGCCAACTTTAAAGTTTAATAAGCTTTAAAAAAGAAAGGGAAAAACCGAAGAAGTCTAAAATTTCCTTGAAGTAGCAAAAAAAAAGAAAAAAAAAAAAAAGAAAAAAATGTTGCTTGTAGTACAAACGCGTCACTGAAAAGCTTATGCTTGTTTCTCCCTGGCTAGATCATAAAATCTCGAGACAGGCTTCACAAGTTGGTCACGCAGATCATCATCTGCATCAAGTCAATTTCTGTACCTATAGATGAGTCACCGTATCTATAGTGGAGTCATCGTAAACATAGTGGAGTCAATGTGTAGTAATTATTAGAAAATTTCCCGAACACTGTAAATAATATTTAAGTTTAAAATGAAAGATGGCCCCTTGTTTTTACAGTACAAAACAATCTGAATATCTTGAGGCATCAAGTGGTTCAGAGCCACTGTAATTAAAATATCGTTTTAGCAACGACATAGGGGTGAGAAACTGGCCATCACTTTAAAATACAATTATGTAATAAAAAAGTACTTGTTTAAAAAAAAATAAAAAATTTCATCCAAAAATGTACTAAAAAGTATAAAATAAAATTTTCCCCCAAAACTTTAGAGGTTTTACAGTCACATGACTAAGAAGGGGCTTTAAATTTTAAATAATGTTTTATTGTGTACTTTTTAATCAAAGTGTACAACGTTTCAGCTCAATTTGAGATCAGGAAGTGGGTCAAAACTGAGACGTCAGATTTGACCTGGCGAGTCAGTGGAGGTCACTGTTGACCTACTGATTATTTAGGGTTGTATTGTCATCGGGGGTGGCAAGTGTTCAAAGTTTCAGGTCAAGTGGAGCTCAGGAATTAGGACAAATTTTAGAGTTCATTATTTCACAACATATATACAGAGTAATTTAAGGAAAAGCGTATAAAAATAGCGAACTTTGCGAAAGGTCAGACATTGTCGAAAAGTGGTTCTGTTCTAATATTCAAATGTTGTAATTTAAAAAAAAAACATCTCATCAACAAATCCAGCCCAAACCCCAGGGACTCTTTCATGGTTAATAAAAGCAAGTTAATAAATTCAATCGTACTAAATACTTGTCAGATTACCTTTCATAGGTCCTTGCAAATTAAATGTTTGACTTAATCAGATCCACACCATCGCCAACAAGAGAAGAACTCCGCTAGATTTATGTCATAATTTCTGACATTTGATATGCGTGATTACCATGATGAGACATGCTTCATGCTATAATATTTTAAGAAGTATAAAGTAGGGTAATAAAATAAATGTGTTCTACAGAAATATATTTTATTGCAAAATTAAATGTTGATAATATTGTAAAGAATATACTTTTTTTTTAATCAAGAAATCAAACACAATCATAACAAAATAAAATTTAAAAAAAACAAACAAAAAAAAAAACAGTGGTAAGAACAAATTTAAACAAAAGCGAACAAATTTTCATGGATTTTTTCCCCGCATTGTTTTTTTTTCATTAAATTGAACTTTATTTTATGTCTTAGTGCTACAATTAGATCTTGCGTTCACAATAAGTTGCTCTTTAAAAAAAAACAGTGTCGAATTTCTTTGTGGATCTTAACACTGGCCGAGTTAAAGTTCAGACAAATCTTTTGGTTGACTGAGCAGTACACCATGTTTTTAATAGTCAATGTAGGCCACAATAGTGTTTGCCAAGGGGCTGGTCTGCGAACCAGTATTGATACACGATTCTTACTTTTCCAGCCCACGCAACATGAGAAAAGAATCTGCGAAATAAGGGGGAAGAGACTGCAATCAGGTAACGTAGAAGGAAGTAGAGCAGAGCTTTGCACGATCAATCTTAAATAAACTAGTTATTAATTAATAAAATTAATTTTTTAAAAAAAATGAGTTCAAATAATTTATTTTTACATTAAAAATCCTTAATTTTATATTGGCCTATTTACTCACCTAAAAAATAATATCATGCGTTTTAAAAATATTTTTTGTTCATTTTTTTGCGTTGCTAAAATATGGAGTATAAAACCTGATTGAAAAAAAGGTATTACTTAAAATGAATATTCAAATCTCATCAAATCATGTTCATGGTCTCCAGGTCGTACAGACGAGTTTTAATGTATCATCTTTACACATAGATCTAGTTTAAATGTATCATCATTACACATAGATCTAGTTTAAATGTATCATCATTACACATAGATCTAGTTTAAATGTATCATCATTACACATAGATCTAGTTTAAATGTATCATCATTACACATAGATCTAGTTTAAATGTATCATCATTACACATAGATCTAGTTTAAATGTATCATCATTACACATAGATCTAGTTTAAATGTATCATCATTACACATAGATCTAGTTTAAATGTATCATCATTACACATAGATCTAGTTTAAATGTATCATCATTACACATAGATCTAGTTTAAATGGCTATCTACTTTCTGTGTGTTTTCTGCAAACAACTTTGTATTTTATTTAACGAGACATTGATTGAACAGAAATAGACAGGGACAATGAAACAAGTGAGCACAACTGGTTCAGATCTTAAATACACTGGGACTTACCTTGTAGATTCGGAAACGTGAATAAAAGAAAAAAAAAAAATCTTTCATTAAAAGAAATCAACCAATACTCGTTTAAACATCGGATGTTGGAACGGAAGAACAGAACCAAAACCGTGACGTCATATTTTATCAGGATCCGCGCTTGACGAGTGAACGATAGATGACTATTTTAAAAGAAATAATATGTTTCCAGATTAGGTTTCTCTGATGAAAGTCTGGGTGTGTAAAATGGGGCGGGACTAGGGCACTGTACTAACTTTGAAACTTTATTGTAGTGGTGTACCACACTCGGCCCTCGGGCCACATGCGGCCCCCACCATCTTAAATATTGGGTCCCGACAGTTGTGTATATACAATGAGATGGAAAGGAAAATTTTCCAGTTTTTTCAATATAGATTTTTCAGTGCCTTTGTACCCAGTTCTGTCAAGATCGATCCATCAATTGTAATTTTATTAATAAAGCACAAATACAATTTTAAAAAAAAGAAATTTAAGCCCCCCAACCCTGAGCAATGATAATAAAAAAAAATGTAAAACCCGTCAGTATTCCCTTATGGATAATTAAGTGTAACTCCTATGTATCCATAGTTTGATCAAGATCCAATAAACCATGCAGAAACGCATGCAGTATAAAAAGATTTTTTTCTCAAGTATATTGTAGACACAATTTATTCCAGAAAGATACATGGCTGAACATTTGAAATCTTAATTAGAGATTTTTTAAAAACTATTTAAGACATACTGTTAATTAAAAATAAAGATTTACGCATAAATGAATACCGATATATATTTTGTTATAGTTTTGCATTGTTTAATTCTTGCGCCTTTGTAAACAGTAACACAACTTTACCAGTGAAATGTCGGTAAAAAAATAGAACAACATATTGATTGTGTGTGGCATCTAATCAGCTCAAACGAATGAACAACTTTTCATTGATGTACTTTAAAATGGAGATTAACTATGAACTGAAATAGTTCCTTGTGTAACACACCGAGTTTTTCAGAGATTGATGTACTCAAAAACGCCACCCAGCCATTGAGTGACGTGGTTGAACTAAAAGTTGATTGGAGGCTCGATTTGGGTTGCTTTAAAAAGTCCTTGTTATTTCAAGTCCTTTACGCCTATAGAAATTTGAAAGTTTCTTGACTATCTCAGGAAGCTTATTTCATACTAATATTTCATCGACAGGGCTTTTTAAATATATATTGAAGTCATTATAAATTTTTTTTTTTTTAAATTCTAGTATTTAAAATGAGCTTGCGCAGTTTTTAGCAAAGCTTCACGATGCTCACTGAATTTTTGGAAATTATATTTATTGTTTTTGGTTTTGTGTTCTCGGAAGTAATAGAAAATAACTGACTTAATCGGAAGTAATTGAAAATAACTTACTCCAAAGGGGTGTCATTTTTTTAAAAGTTGTTTAAAGGTGTTTTTGTACAACTGATATAAACAGATGACATAAAGGTTATTGTTAATTCCTATGTAATGGGCAAAGCCTGTGAAATGTAAGTTTAAATGTAAATCCCTCTGTGTTCTCAACTGTCTGTGTTTTTTAATGTCAGAAATATTTTGTTAAAGCTTCTTAGTAAGTGTCATACAGACAGGCGAGGTCATGTGTATAAATCTACAAATGTCTCAATCAAGCCTTCATTATTAGAGAATATTTTATTATATTATACATTATTTAAAACAGTATGTTCAAGCAAATACTGTTTTAAATAGGTGTTATTAGATAATTTAAAAACAATTAATCTCCAATCTAGCCGTCTTTTATTAGAGGTTATTTTATTATCTAATAACACTTATTTAAAACAGTATTTGCTTGAACATAAAATCAACAAAATGAAAGCCAGGGTTGTCTGGCCTGCAAAGCGCGCACATATGAAAGAAAGCCACACACAAAATTGTGATCTATATAAATAATATTCAAGCGTTCCTTTAGCGGTGTGATTTTAAAAAAAAATAAACTGAGTTATTTGAAGAAAAAATAAGTGCAGCATTTTTTTTCTAATCAGTATGAAGAAAAATGTACCGGGTTTACCAATCGTTGCATTTGTGTTTGATCCATTTCCATTAGTAACAGATATGTTGTTTGTATTTGATCCATTATCACTAGTAACCGATATTTTGGTTGTTGTAGAATGTGTCGTGTCGGTAAGAACAGTTGGGTTGTAGGCTATTTATTATGAGAAACGCGTTGTTTTCTTTGAATCATTAGAACTCAAAATAATAATAAACATCAATAAATATGGACAAAATTAAAGTTTAAAGCAGCTATTGAATGTGAGCATGTTTACAACTTTTTGGAAGTTTAAATGAGTTAAGGATTTTTTTTTTCTAAATATGTAATTTTTTAAAATGTATTTAACGGGTTTACTTTTGGCTGTATTTGATCCGTTACCTATAGTTACCGTTGGTTTGGTTATAGGTGAGTGGCTCATTTCTGTAAGAACAGTGGAATTGGTATATATATACATTGTGAAACATCAGAACATTTAATCTGCAAATTTTATAGATTCCTTTAATCACTACATCATTACACATCATATTATCATTACAAATCATTACACATCATTACAACATTTCAGCTCTCTCTTTTATTAGAAATTAAACCGACACATTTTTTTCTGTAAATAGATATTTTTATAAAGAACATTAAAACGAGGCACGGAGTAGATTTGTACGTTTAAAAAGAAAAGTTAAAAGGAAAAAAAAAAGTTTTAAATATACTCTTTAAAAAACAGATTTTCTTACCTGAAGAAGGCCTGTGACTTGTGACATGATTGTTACTATTTGATCCGCTACAGTTTAGTTTGAAGTCTTTGCCACCTGCACGAATTGCACGCAGTTTTAGAAGCATTACTTTTCATAAATACATGTATAATTTCGCATTTTTCTTATGTTTCTAAGACGAAATAAAACATTATAATTTATCGCCCACTAATTCACGAGATACTAAAAAAAAACGTTTTGAATGTAATCTAAATGTAGGGACGATTAAGTCTCTAACTATAATTTTTAGAAATATTTTGGTGAAAGCAATAATTCAAAAGTATTAGAATGAATTCTGAAATAAGTGTCATTTCGTGATTCATTTGAAATTTAACAAATCTACCAAAAGTTATTTTGAAACGTGAAAATGATAACATTCAATACTTTAAAAAAATAATTATAATAAATCCATAAATTACCTTCAATTTCTATCCAGACAAATCCTGTTGACATATAAATGTCAATATCTATATGTTTAGCTTCGCATTTCATAATTTGAAATGTAAGAGATGAATTCCTGAGATGAGAAACATATTTTCATGAAGCTAAAGAAGAGGTCGTATTTTGGTATATCTTTATCGTTGTACTAGAGTATTAAGCCATTGAGAGTGTTGTTCAAATGACATAATCTTGAACAATCTGGAGTTTAGATTGTTGTTCTTCCTCCTTCCTTTAACTCCACCATTGAACACACATCACCCTTCACCACACTACACCTCCACACCTCAGTTCTATTGCTTTACCCTTTACTATCGTTTACAAGCTTCCACTAAAACCCATCCTCTCCTGTAGTAAACTCTATCATTTTCACTTTATCGCTATTTACTTATTTCCTGTAAGTTAAAATAATTGGGCTGCTTCATTTAATACTGAAGCTTTTCATAACTAAATTCCAGTTCAAACGATTATATTTTATATATATAGATACCCACAAACAAAAGAAATGGCATTAAAATAAAATAATATATTTTGGTTATTCGCAATATTATTTCTATATCTACAAATTCATAAAATACTGTAATGCTTTTCGTTCTATTACTTTACATTGCTTTTTTTTTTTTAAAGTATTTAAAATATAAAGTAACATCGAATCATATAATATAAGTAATTTACCAAACTTGTTATTTGGAATATCATATTAGCGTACGGACGGAATATCACTAGTGGATGAAATAAATGTATCGTAGTTAAAAAAATAATATTTACATATATATTTCTTTTCAAGAAACTCAAGAGCTTCTCTAGGATCTAAAGTAGCGCACTACTCTGTACGCCGTTATTATCCACTATATCTAAAGCGTTTACATATTAAAAAAACAAACAAACAACAGGTAATCATAGAAGTGAGCGAAACAAAGCATGGACAACCTGAAAAAGGAACGCAAAAAAACAACAACAACGAACGTGTCGGCAAGAAGCCAAAGAAAAAAAAACAGCTGAAATGTACTATCTGACAGGACAGCAAGAGGAAAGTGTCACAAAATGAGTAGGTGAAAAATTAAATACAGGCAAAACTGGAAAAATGGAAAGAAGAGAGGAAAAGTAAGTCCACTGCTATTGGTCGAAACGAGGAAGGGTGGAGAAAAGGTTTTACAGGTTAATAAGAACATGACGTTTATGCCATGGGGTGTCAAGGTTCCATAAGTCTGGATAAGCTTCGTCTCCGAATTCACCCAGTTTGGTGTGTTAGTGCAGGTCACGATAGCAATGATTGTAAAATTAGCAGATCCCGAAGAATAAGGTGTGATAATAGCTGTGTTAATTCAAACAGATTATCTTAACCTTAGATATGACATTTTTAACTTTAAATTACACCATTCTCAACGTGCTTTTAATTAAAAAATTATGAAAAGCTTACCACTTATAATTACATGTCTGACTGTCTTTAGAAACTAACGTCATGTTTTCATGGCATTTTTGCAACGAATGTGAGTTGATTTTATTAGATTCTGAGTTGGGTCTAAAGTCCACGTGCAGCACTGTAACTTTAATACCAGATTGGCATCCATCGATTTTACAATGGCGGTGAGTGTGTTTATTGTCTTGTAAGCGTAACACCAGGTAATACGATCCATTTCTCTTAAGTAGTTTAAAATCTAGGTCTAGTCCGATATTGAACACCGTGATATTGTCAATATCTGAAATGCAATAAAATGTTCATTAACTGAAATACAGTCATGGTTTACAATAACATTATAATGATCAGGAAATCAAACAGAGGACCAACCACTTTACAAATGTCAGTGCACTTTTTTCTACCGTCATCGTCAATGAAAAGATTGTTTCATCCTGTTTTGATTGTTAGATACTAATGTTCAAGTCATAACATTCAGTTATCACTCTTTCGTGTACACATTATTCATATGGTAGACGATACAGTACACGAGCACAATGAACTCATCGGTCTGATAGTGTTGATTTGTATAATGGTACAAGAAAGAATAAATAAATACATATTCTAAGCAAGACATTTTAAATATATTGTATCAACCACAAAAAAAAATTTAAATATGATTTATATGTCGCATAAGTTTTAAGTCAAGAGTAGTAAAACCATTTATTGTGTTACGTTCGTTGTTATTTTGAAGACAGTGAACATGACAAATTGTATTACCTTTCTAGGGTAATGCTCTCCGCATAACAAAGCCCCCCCCCCTTTTGTTCCCTCTGTATGACTATCTAAACACATTTTATTTAAAAGACAAATCCAACTGATTATTTGTGAAATTGTTTTAAAATGTATTTGCATCGCTATCTTTACTAGCCTCTAACGCAGCGATAGACCACTTGCTCTTATTCCACAAGTAAAGTTAGAGCCGGCAATAGGACGGATGAGAGAAGCGCAAAGCCAAAACAAAACACCGATTTGTTACGGTAGGCATCTTGTTTACATCGTGAAACCTGTGCATGAACTCTGGTTCATCACAGTGTTACGGCCTTTGTTATACTTGAAATGTAACGGCCCTCTTGCTTTGTCCAGGGTGTATGAATCTCTCACATAAAACACAAAGGTCCAGTGTAACAATATATAATATTTATTAGATTCTTTACAAAACAGGATACACATCAGTCCGACGACCAATAATCCACTCGCTCCTATCGCTACTGACTAAATCCTAACTGACAACTTTCGACGACTAACCATTCTCTTGCTCCCCTACCTTTCTTCTCTCTCTGTCTGACTTTCTTCTCTGACCTCTGACCTCTCGCTAACACACTTCCCTTTTATAATACCACACAAACAACTCAGCCTACGCAAACGTTCCACACCACGGACTAACTTCGCGCTCTGACCCCACGATCAACAACTCACAAAACACTCTCACGATTCACGACTCCCCCCACCCAACATTCACAACAAACTAGCTCACAACACCCAGGTTCGGTGACGATGGATGTGCTTTAATTACAAATTGTCTCCCTTGACACCGACTACACGTAAACACAGGCTATCGTCTTTAGAATTACAATTCTTTAGAACTTACGAGACAGGTCGAGGTGCAGTAAGAATGCCGAACCCCTTTTTGGAAGAGTCTCTATGAAAGACTATATATAAACCGATCGAAATAGGGAGCGGCATCAGCTAGAGCAGGGGTCGGGAGCATTTTTGTCTGAGAGAGCCATGGACACCACATATTTTGAAAAGTAATTCTGTTAGAGCCATACATTATGTTTAAAACTAAAAATTGTAGAAAATTTGTAGAATGAAATGTAATATGCCATTAATATGTAGATCAGATGAGTCTAATGAAACATTTTTTTTTTTTTATAATCAAACGTTTGTCTGCGAGCCAGATGCAGCCATCAATAGAGCCACATCTGGCTCGCGAACCATAGGTTCCCGACCCCTGAGCTAGAGGGATTGAGCTATAACGATACGAAACAAAAAGAGAGACAGAGTTTTGTACTGATTTATATATACATATATTACTATTTACTTCAGAAAAAACACAAACTCGTATGTCAGTTTCCTTTATACATATATATTTTTTTTAAAATAATAATTATTATAATCGTTGCATACGTTCAATCGTTTTTCCCAAGGTCCTTCGACATGGGCGTACCTACAGAATAGTCTAAAAGAACATTTCGTTACCTTGTGGGCCGCAAAGTGGGTGCTAACAAACAATATTGGTTAAACAAAATGGGTCATAGTAAACGGAATCCCACTATCTCAATTTATTGACGTCTCTTATTTGTTATTTGTAAATACCATCTTATTCCTTTTTTTATAATTTATTTAATTCACTATCATTAAATATGAGTTCTCTGCGATGTACCTGTTGTGTTTTCAGTTTTTATACAATGTATTTTCGGCAATGAATTTTTAACTTAATGAGCTAGCAGTTATTGAAATGAACTATAGATTTAGTTTGACAGTTGAACAGATTCGTGTAATGGCTGCAGATGTGTACTTTTTGGAGAAAAAAAAATTAACAGGTAAGTGCGGATTACTTACTAGTTGGTTTACACATGAAAGCAATGTCGATGTACTCATCGGCAATAGTCTTTGAACAATTAGGCCTAGGTACGGTCAGTCCACTGTATGACGAATTGCACTCATCTCTTCCATTGCAATCTATCGTGACCTTGTCTATGAGATCTTTACGCGGACTGTTGGTGTTTTTTAATTCAATATATTCACGTGTGCAATGTCCCTGAAAATTTAAGGATGATTAAATCTTTTTTAGATATTGTATTTATTAATACCATTATTAATATTTTTAAAATGATATATAATATTTAACAAATTAATATATAGAATTTATGCTTTTAAAACATTCTTAGGTACATATTAATCAGCAATAAAAGGGTTCCGAGGCAGTGGAAAACTTTTTGATTTTTTAAAACTTGTATAAGAGTCAAAGAAGAACCTACACGAGAATACTAGTACACACACTTCAAAAGGGAATAGCTATCAGATTTTCAAAAATATAGATTGTACCCATACACGTTTTATAAAAACGTAAAATTGTATATCTCAAATAATTTGTCTTTTTTTTTTGTTGTGTTGTTTTTTTTTTTTTTTTTTTTTTTTTTTTTTTTTTTTTTTTTTTTGTATTGAAGTAAATATTGTTCATAAAAGATTTTAACTTGCAAAACTAACAAGGATTTATTTTATAATGGAGATTTTAAAAAACGTAGACTTTTTCGCTTAGGTTACCTAGCGTGGATATGGGCCACCCTGGGTTGACGAACATTTTTGCCGCCCCCTCCATGATTAATTACCCAACTTGCCGAAAATGACATAAAGAAAATATTGCTGGTCCGGGGTCTACTGCCCAATCCACCCAACTCTACCTAAGCCCCTACATGATTTAGCTTTGGTTTACTGTGTGCTTTATTTATTATTACTATTATTATTATTATTAAGGTGGTTTTATATAGCGCAGTACCCCCTGTGGCTAGGCCCACTGCACTTCACATAAAAACTAACAATGACAGAAAATTATACATTTAAAAACAACAATTGGTAAAAAAACTTGACCTCACCCACCTAAGTACTATCTACCCCTGTCCGCCACGGACAGCACCCAGATGCATCAGCTAACGGAAAGAACATCGCTAAGAAATGATTGTTTAAAAATGCTTTACAAGTGACAAATTTTTGACTTGTGTTATATACCTTCACTTGAGTAATCACTTGCACCGATCTATCGATTATCTTCACTAGTCTAGTAAATAATATTAAATACCAATATGTCGTTGATAAACTCAGTTCAGTCAATGAGATTGCTTTCTGTCTTATTCGTGCAGTGTGTCTCAAGTGCCTATTGATGATTCCCAAATATGACTCCCCATCATTGCTCCACAACATGGCTCCCCATTATGACTCCCCATCATTGCTCCACAACATGGCTCCCCATTATGACTCCCCATCATTGCTCCACAACATGGCTCCCCATTATGACTCCCCATCATTGCTCCACAACATGGCTCCCCATTATGACTCCCCATCATTGCTCCCCACCATTCACTTCTGCAAAATGTATTATTCTTACTACAAAAACGTTTGATATTACCGGTCTTAAAAGTGTTGCTTTACTTTTATTCTCTTCATCTAGTGAAGAATTTTTAGAAAAAGTTAATCTCTTAATCTGTTGCTGTTTCTGTGGGAATAACTTTACCCAGCATGTCAGTCTACTAGTAGCAAAAAGCATAAATGACTCATTCATAAATCAGGTCTGCTTCCTGCTTCAGCAGAACTTTCAAAAATATTCCCAGGTAAATCGTAATCTTGTTACTCTACCATCTTTCGGTTTTTTAAACTAGTTCGTATGTTTGTTTTCCGGTCACTCATTAATTATTAAACCCTTTATATTAACTTGGCTTTTATTCTTATGTTTCATTATTTGTGATAAATTCTCCTATAATGGTAACTGACCCACTTGCCATCATCCTATCAAGCTTGAACTTGGCACATGGCAAATGAAAACACAATCTCTCAAATTTTCAGCCCCACCCCTACCCACAATCCCCCAAAACAAGGAAGATGAAGGAAATGTGAGAAGAGCATCCGTCGCTAAGTCGCACAAAAATGAAGAAAACAATTTTCGGGTAAAACCTTACCATTGAATAAATAGTTACAAACAAAAAAATGAAGAACAAAATGCATAAAAAAAGATTTATACGCAAAACCTTGTTTTGTAAGGGTTGGTTTTTATTATATTTCTCTTGCACATAAAATAACTATAAAAATCGTCCTCCCCACTTTCTTTTTGTTTGACTTTGGTTATCCATCTTGTCCCATTGCGAGACAACTTTGTTTTTATATAGCAAATCAATAATTTCTATAGTTAATTTGGAAACATCTTCGATAAAAATTGCTTCTTATATATGGATATGTAGCAGCTCTAATAACAGCACAAGACAGTGACTGTGTTGGCGAAGACTAAATTGGAAGTTAATGATACAATTTTTTATACAGCATGGTAATTTTTACCGTTTACTGTCTTTGACTTAAAATGGAACTAGAACATTTGTTTAAAACAACGGAACTCAAGTTCTGTTTAAGAATATTTCAATTTTAGGAGGTCAAGACGAAACAAACTTCAAAATGTAAATATTTTTTTAATTACCTGAAAATTTACCGGAATGTTTATGCTGTATACGTGTGTACTTTGTCCATATCCTTCTTGGGGGCATGAATTGTTTTTATTATAACGATATTGCATCTCACCACTTTGGCTAAATGAATATCTAACCCATTTTTCAACATTTGCAGACTTTGACACTGAAACAGATAACAAAAGGACAAGTTATGAATAACCGATCATTTCAACACTTACATGACTTTCATTGAGCATTTAACAATACTTGATAAATAAAATTATATTTCTAACTACTATATTGGTCTAATTTTAATTGACTTCGAATAAACAAAGAGTTTGAAAAAAATATAATGTTAATGCTGTCTAGATACAAATCCTCATCCAGTCGTTCCTTCAAGAGTAAATGACCTTGGTTAAACAAATTAGGTAGATTTCAGTTTTGTTATATCTTTTAAAAGCGATAATTAAAATCCGGTTAAAATTTCTGAAATGCAGACCTGGTATACCTCTATTTAAGTACGTGTTGTACTTAAGCAAGTGCAACCTAGCGCAAAATGTCTAAGAATACATGGACCGTGAAAGGTGTCAACACTCAAACTAAGATAAATGACTAAAAGGCACTTGTGTTCCCTACACTTCTACAAGCCTGTGAAACATGGACGGTCTCTCAACGCCATACAAGAAAAAGTAACTACACGACAATCCTCTTAAAATTCCTCATCATCAAATGGCAGTGCAGCATCTGAGAGACACGTCTCTCCGGCATCTTTACGTTTTATTGCCGTCCTAGATTCGCATGTCGCATGCTTTGAGGATGTCAGTCGATCGAGTGCCCAAGATAACATTTTAATGCAGTTTGCTTGGGTACAGAGGAAATGCTTTAAACAAACTCTAAGGCAATAATGAAAGCGTTAGATATAAACACGCACACACGGGATGATTTGGCAATGATCCATTATTGTTTGTTATTTATGACATGTTTATGACATTTTCCTTGTGCCGTGAACTCTGTATAACCCAATCTAGAAGACGACTGCGTTCGCGGTTGGCGTGGCCTGTCCCTTTCATCTTAGCGTGTTTACTGTCAACTACCAATTAAACATGATTAGTCTGTCTCCTAGTATCTTGTGGAACGTTCTCGATTTGACGAGAAACGTAAACAATGTCTTAGACGTTTCAGGAAAGCTTCTTACTGTTCATTATATAAGGGATTGACAGGGACAGAGATTCATGGAGATTGATAGAGAGATTGATTGATATATATTTTTAACTTTACGAGACAAGTGTATTATTCTTTGTGTACTCAAATGTGTTTATTCGCATTCATCATTGTATTTTATTAATTGGCACATTGTACTAACTGTGTACCGGTACAAGACATTCCAATACTCTGTAAAATGATGATTTGTAATTATATTTATTTTGTTATATAATTATATAAATACTTAAATAAATTTTATTAATTGTATTTAGTACTGTTTTGAGTGTCGTATTTTTGCTATTGTATTTCTCTATAGTATCATCCTTTCTTAGGCACTGTTTGAACGAGCCATTAAATTAAAATAAGAGATTAAGTTCTCACAATAGAAGGCAGTGCGTAACACGTTGTATTCCTCTTTACCCATTAAACATGCAGCCAACAGAGCAACAGCTGCACCGCAAAAAAGGCATTCCAGAAAATTCCGGTTTAATTCTGTACTTGGAGATGACCCGTCCATCACTTTAACCTACTGTACAAGAATATTTTGTGTCAGAATTGGTCTCATCAGCCATCTGTGCACAGCGCATACCACAGATAGAAGCAGAACCAGGCAAGGATCCTATGATTGAAATGGACTTGATCAATTTCTATAGACGAACCAACATAACATAACGTTTGTTTGACATACATGTGTCAAAATCTTGTGTAAATATTGAATTAAGGCGCTTCGGTACGTCGAATATCACCGTTAAATTATAATGTCTATCTTATTCCACTGTTTATTTAAAATATACAGCAATAAACGTTAGCAGTAAATAAACTTATTTAACTTTACATTAAAGTTGCATCAGTGTTTCTCAAACTTTTTAGGCCACCGCCCCATTGCCACTATAAGCCCATCCATAGCGCCTTCCCCACCCCAAACTAATGTTACACAAAAATAGTATTCCCTACAGTGATTAGCACAACTCTGTAATGAAGATGTAATAATGTTTTATGTAATGGTGTTAATATGCAAATGAAACATATTTTTTCTTCATTAATATAACAAATTGAGTAACTTGATCCAATAATCTCACATCTACTTTTAATTAGGATTATGGATAGGTACTTAGTAATAGTAGCCTACTTCTATATCGCTCAAACAGACTTACTATATGGCATTGGATTGGCTAACTAAAGTGATGCGATGCATTCAATTTCTTGTTACAAAACTCTAACATCAAAACTTTCAGACACTTAGATTATATGTATTTACAAGACAGGAGATTCTCATACACTTTACACAGTGCATAATAATTACATGAAATTTGTATCTGAAAAAGAATTGGAAGTATAATTTCCTAAACTTTGACTTTAGCTTTAAATTAGCTACTCATCAAAAGACCCAAAGGAATCTGTAAATAAAAACGAAATTTTTGCACAATCTAAAATTTCCATTAAAGGCGATCCTAAAAAAGCTCAGAAAAAATTGTAAGTTCCATATTCAAATGGTCACAAAGTATTTCAGCATTAGCGGGCCAAAGTGTGCTGACTGTACCGGATGACCTCCTCACAAGGGGTTGACACTGAATGGAGAATTTTTAAATTTGACATTGTTGGCACGAGACCGTTTTAAAAACAGATTTCAGTTAATTACATGAGTAGACTGACACCAGTTCGGAGTACCGCAAGATCGGGCTAACACCATAGCGGGTAGCCACGAGGACAGGTTGTCAGAGGTTTCCCTCAGAACAGGTTGTCAGAGGTTTCCCTCGGAACAGGTTGTCAGAGGTTTCCCTCAGAACAGGTTGTCAGAGGTTTCCCTCAGAACAGGTTGTCAGAGGTTTCCCTCAGAACAGGTTGTCAGAGGTTTCGCTCAGAACAGGTTGTCAGAGGTTTCCATCAGAACAGGCTGTCAGAGGTTTCCATCAGAACAGGGTATTAAGAGAGAGCAGGGTGTCATCAGAGCAGACTCAATTAGGTCAGGGGGAATTCTTTTTTAAAAAAAATGAAGACGTTGGCGTCGAGAGTTTATCATCATTTACACCACCATCCCCACTACACACACACACACACATAAACTTCCTATTTAAGTCGAACTAGCTTGAAGATTTAATAAATAGACACCTATTAAAATAGATGAGGATAAACAATGACGCGAAATAAAGTGAAACGAAAGATATAGAATGGAAGAGGAAGAGGAAAGGGGTGGAGAGAATCTGAATCAAAGGAGAAAAAAATGTTTAAAAAGCGTGTATAGTGTTGATACGGAGAGAAAGAAGAAGAAATGAATATTGGGAGAGAGAAAGAGAGAAATAGATAGATATCGAGAGAGATAGCGAAGGAATATTATAAAGATAAAGTGTACATTTTCATTCAAATATACACAGATAATGATGATGATGATACAGAAGTTAATATAAATAAACAAGGCTCACCTGAGAATACACAAAATATAATAACGTAACATCCAAAACCTTTGCCGTTTGAATAGAAATTTAACATATCTGTAAGCTGCTCGTTCTAGTATTCTCTGCTGTTAAAACACATACACACACAGGCTTAATGTTCAAAGTTTAAATAGAATATCTATTTTACAAATACAGGGATTTAAAGAATTATTTCAATTTTTTTTGATTTGCTGTATTTTAAGCTTGTTTAATTGATTATTTAGTGTTAACGCTCTAAGTTAAAATGGCCCACCACTGCGATGATTGTAATAGTTAACAAAGCTCTACCCAAACAGGAAGTTAAATCCACAGAAACTAAGAGTAGCGATGTGAAGTGTTTGTCCGGTGAGTAGGTTTATAAGGTCGACATATCTGTAGGTCACACACATACACACTTTATGCAATGGTTATCATTGTGTTTCTTCTGCAGGCACAATTTTATGACCAATCGAATTTTTATGGGAAAAGACAATTATTCTAAACTTTAAAAAAAAAAATGTTGTTCAAACATCAAAAAAGCTTAAGAAAAACTTTAAGATATAATAACGGTAAGTGCTAGCGGGGTTTCTGAAGATGGGGCTGGAAGGGGGTGCTGGGGTAACAGGGTGGAGAACTATAACGGGTTACATCATTAAAACGCCAAACTAAATTTTTTTTAAGGAATAAATTTAACAGAAATCGGTTGAGGTTACGTTCTAAAGTGATAGCAGTGTACGATTAGAACAGGCTGCCACCAGAACAGGCTGCCACCAGAACAGGCTGCCAGCAGAACAGGTTGCACCAGAACAGGTTGCCACCAAAACAGGTCGCCACCAGAACAGGTTGCCACCAGAACAGGCTGCCACCAGAACAGGTTGCCACCAGAACAGGTAGCCACCAGAACAGGCTGCCACCAGAACAGGTTGCCAAAAAAAAAGGTTGCCAAAAAAACAGGTTGCCAAAAAAACAGGTTGCCACCAGAACAGGTTGCCATCAGAACAGGTTGCCACCCTAACAGGATGCCAAAAGAACAGGTTGTCATGAGAACATGTTGCCATCAGAATTGGTTGCCATCAGAATTGGTTGCCACCAGAATAGGTTGCCACCAGAACAGGATGCCAACAGAACAGGATGCCAAAAGAACAGGATGCCAAAAGAACAGGTTGCCATCAGAACAGGTTGCCATCAGAACAGGTTGCCATCAGAACAGGTTGCCATCAGAACAGGTTGCCACCAGAGCAGGTTACCACCAGAACAGGTTGCCACCAGAACAAGATGCCACCAGAACAGGTTGCCACTGTAACAGGATGCCAAAAGAGCAGGTTTCCGACAGAACAGGTTGACATCAGAACAGGTTGCCACCAGAACATGTTGCCATCAGAAAAGGTTCCCATCAGAACAGGTTGCCATCAGAACTGTTTTCCATCAGAACAGGATGTCACGAAAACAGATGCCACCAGAATAGGTCGCCACCAGAATAATTTGCAACCAGAACGGGATGCAGCCATAACAAATGCCACCAGAACAGAATGCCACCAGTGCAAGAATACTCGCAAGTGGACTGTAGGTGAAGTGTGAAGGGGGGGAAAACCCTTGAGTCACCGCACACCAACTTCCGTGACGTCACTTATGTTAGCCAATCGATTTGTACTCTCATAGGAAATGTTGAATTTTATTTGTAGTCTTATATATCTAATATGTAAATGGCAATATTTGTATCTTTATATTATTGGATGCTATAATTGTGGTAAAATTGTGGAATTAATTGGCTCTGCTATTTGTTCTGGAATATTTTGGGATGTTCATATTTTATCAATATCAGAGACTGATCAGCATTTGATGGCTATGTAAAGAAGATTAATTTCTTTGATATGATTTAACCTATTACAAAGATCATATGAAACTTGACACTTTTTATGATGAAACTCTGTCATTATAACACTTATTCGAGCATCACAGTTTTAAATCCATGTAAGGGAATTAGAGATTGTGTAATTTGAAGAATGTTTTACTTCGATACCTTGTGTGACGCGAAAATCCTGTTTAACGACTAATTATAGCAACTAGAGAGACGTCATGACTCTAGATAAGAAATCAACAATCTTTAACCTAAATATTGGAACACAATGCGATATCACATATTTAGAATACAAAACTCTGCACGTGAAATGTAAAAATAATAAATGTGGACTGGCTAGCGTGAAACCTTTGCAAATAGCTTTATAAAACCTTTATAAAATAGTGAAAGTATTGCAATTATTTAAGACAGAGGTTCTCAAAGTATTTGAAACAAATACCAATTAGATATTTCATTAAACTTAAATATATGTATCACTTTTTGCGCTTTGTACACAAAAAGCTGTCAGAATAGCAACATCATACCCCGAATCGTTGCAAAGATGCCAGTACACGGATGCAGCAACGAAACACTACCAGAACCAGAAAAGCTTTCTAATGTAGCGAATTGCTATTTCATTATTTTATGGATACATATCCACATAATCATCTGTACGAAAATCTTTAGTTCAAGAAAGACAAATACAAGGAATCACTTGCTCGTTACAAATTTTTGTGTCAAGTAATAGATGGCACAGGTAGAGTGTACAGATGTCTGAATAGAAAGACATTTACTTTAGAAAGATGGCTACATTTTCTCAAGCCTGGGTGGGGGGGTGGGGGGGTGGGGGGGCTGTGTGTGTCTGTGTGTGTCATTATGACACTCTCAAGAAAGGGAGATAACTCAACTAAATTTAAAATGTTTGAAATGCACGGTTCAGTCATCTTTATTTTAAACTAAGAATTGTAACCAGTATTACCCAACCCCTTCTACTCACCCCTCCCCTACCCCCCAAACACCAATCACAACGAAACTGTTAACTAGTTCTTGCTCCCCCAATAAAAAGGGAAAATATTATTTTTTAAAAACTATGTTGTATTTCAAAAATTACATTTAAAAAAAAAAAAAAGAAGAACAGCAAATTGGAAGAATGTGTAAAAAAAATTTAAAATGGAGAGAGCTAACTGAAATAAAAAAGAAACGGTACAAAGATGGAAAGACTCATAGATGTTTATTCTAATAAATGTATACACATATGGATATACGGATGCAAATATGAATAAATGGATGAATAGACTCATAGATATTTATTCTAATAATTGAATACACATATGGATATACGGATAGATGGATAGATGAATGGACTTAATTTTCCTATCAGTCCACGGTTACCTATAAAACTAGTTTTACCCAGTGACCCTCCTAACCAGCTGAAACATCCTTGTATGCTTCGAACCCTTACGAAATTTTACTCTGGCAAAGTGGAGCTTAATCATATTTTATTGCCCAAGAAAACGCTATAACAACAAGCTGCATCTGCTAGGATTTCTATAAAACCTAAAGTGAAATCCTGAGTTCTCCATTGTACTCATTTAATGGAAATATGAGTTTTATTTTTTTTAAATATAGAAGCGTTGTCTCGAGACTTTTTTTGTGTTTTCATATTTGATGAATTTTGAAAAAAAAAAAAAAAAAAAAAAAAAAAAAAAAAAAAAAAAAAACTTTCTACGGTTTCAATTGCGTTTACATAGATATACAAAAAGAACAGATGGAAATGTGCTTAAGTTACTTTTATTAAAGAATGATTTGCTGTCATTGAATGGTGTGTGTGACATATCATGTTTCGATAAATAACATTTGTATAAGTTAATAAGAGGTAATACACAGGAATAGATTGATTTCAATAGAGCTTTGCGTATGACATGCGTTTATATAAGTATAAGTTAACACATTTATAACAAAAACCAAAGAGATTAATAAAGCGTTCGGTTATGACATCTGCGCTTAAATAAATCAATAAAAGGGATACCATCGATTTAAAAGAAAAATTATTAACATTTGGGAATAGCAATGATACATTCATTATCAAAAAGAAAATTTGTGCACTTACCCACCTCCAGCCCTGATGACCCATTGAGCTGAAACTTTGTGCACTTACCCACCTCCAGCCCTGATGACCCACTGAGCTGAAACTTTGTGCACTTACCCACCTCCAGCCCTGATGACCCACTGAGCTGAAACTTTGTGCACTTACCCACCTCCAATTACAACCGTAAATGTTCAGTAGGTCACCTTTGACACCCCGCTGACCCTTGGGCGACCTCTGAGTGTATTCGTTACAGGTACCATTAACAATCAACAAGGACAACAGAATGTTTACGACAGAAAGAGCACCTCTGCTCAAATAATATTGATGTCATGGGCGTCCCAAGCTTTAAAAAAATGTATTACTATAACAAACCTTAAGTTTGGAAAGCATATATTTTATAATTTTTTGTAAATTTTGGGAAAAGCCTGCGTTATAAATAGTAATTTTTAAAATTGTTTTCTTTCGATGTATTTTACGGTGCAGATCATCTTTTCCAAATTATTTTTTACATCCATTTAGAAAAATCTATAATTAGAGATTAAGCTCTTCATACACAACTGCCTGTTCCTGTCTGGGGAAGACAACTGTGGGCTCGAGATAGCCATCGTCACCATGACTTACTTCCAAATTGCCATTTATGTGGCTGTAGTGTGGGACTTCTGATAGTGAAGGAATACACAGTCATAATTAAAAATAAAATTAATATTTCTTGATCTGACCAACTGTATATTTTATAACTAAGTCAACGTTTTAAATACATTTGTTCAGCTTTATATTTAAGTTTGTAAGACCTAAAACATAATTTCTCCAAATCTTGCCAACATAGTTTAAACTTGATGGCAACCCATTCTTAGTGCTGTCGTTACACCTCAATGCTCTACACCATTAAATACAAGGGTACGTCAAAAAACATTTATAGGTCAACAAAACTGTTAAAGATGCACAAAATTTCCATTACATATTATTTCTATTTATTTGAAACTTTTAAACTTTGCCGTTGCCAATAAAATTAGGCATCTCCCTAAGCTGATGTTTATAAATTTTGCTATTATGTCCTACATTCCCATCAAATAACTTTTAATTTAAGCTAATTTTTGTTGTTGCATATATATATATATATTTATTTATTTATTTATATATGCCTTAAAGCAGAGTATTATATTTTTATGATAATAATTTATTTTCACGAAAAGGAATCAACAGTAAAATTAAATATATCTGCCAGTAGAGTATTTTAACTTGAATTTAAACTTTCATAAAATCAGATATTTTTCAATTATTAATAATTGGGTCTCTCAAAATTGTACATGTGTACACTAAAAGAAGATTGATGTTACAAACCAGATGGTCCGATAGGAACACCGTAGGGATGACTATCCTCCTGCCGCATAGCTGGGACGTCATAATTGTTAATGCGTTTCCTTCTATTCCTTTTACATCTATAAAATGTTCAAAAGTAAGCCAATATTAGAGAGATTGAGTTTTTATTTTTATTTTTTTAAATCCTTCAGTAAAGACAAAAATTATTTCATTTTTTTTGGAGTTTTATTATTTGTTGTTTGTTTTTTTGTTTTCTTTCAATTTTAATAATGATGAACTGTGACGTAAAAGTAGATCGAAAGAGAACAATTGAACTTGGGGTGAAAAAAAAAAGGCAAGTTGTATTGAGCATAAAATCTCAGTCAAATAATATAACTCTGGATATTATGAAAATCTCGGATACACCCATGATTACTCACCGTTATAGACGACGCACTGACAGCGCTATTCGAAAGGATCGAGCTAGTTAAGTCGACAGGGAAACAACAAACCTATATATTAAGTTGGCAACATTCCATACGAAAAATTTGGTTCTGGTAGGGATATTGTCATTTATAGGACGTAGGTGGTTGATGGAGTTACCGGCACATGCAACTCACATAAACTTGACACACGGTGGCAGCGGGGCTCCGACATTGAAATACGGGAACATGCGACGATGGTTGTAACTTCACTAAAGTTGAATAATAAGAATGTTCTTGTACTTTACCTCAAGTATGAAAATAACGAGGTTAACCAATCCCGGACGAGCCCCCATGTCAACTCCTAACGTCTTCTTGGATTGATTACATTCGTCAGTTCTTTCACACGTTGAAGCGTCGTACTATTCTCACTATCATTGAACTAACTCAACTCCTTTTGATAATAACTATAACTTTAATATCTATGTAAATATAGTACACATACACTTGAATATATCGCAGCTCGCTATCAGACCTAAATAACACACATCCTATCACTTTAAAGTTCCACTCAAGAATGCCTCACGACTAAAACATACGTCACAATACTGCATAGACACTACGTCACGAATCAGCACAACAATACGTCATAAAGACAATGGCGGGAAGAGCGTTCACTAACTATATTAATCAAGCGCGGGAAAAGCGTTCAACAACTAATGAACATAATATTGAGTCGCAACAATTACTAATGAACGCTCATATTCGACAATAATAATACAGTTTATTTAAAAAAGTTCTTGTTTTTAAGAATTAGCGCGATCGTGAGTAGCACAATCACACACGTCCGGGTGAATTAGGAAAAAAAGCGTATCCAAACATATGGAATCTTGACACCATAGGGCATGAATGTCATGTGTGCATTCACAGTTTGACACTTTGAGTCGCCCCTCCACGTCACGACCAATTGCAGTCGACTAGCTTCCCCTCTTTTCTTTACCTTTACCCTATTTAATCTATCACCTACTTATATTCAGTCTCAATACTCTTGCTATCCTCTCGGATACTAATTCTCAGCTAATTCCTTTTGTGCACCATTTTAATTGTATTCTGTTTGCTTTTATTGTTTGTCTACTGACCTAGGTTCCCGCCAAAACGTTCTTTGTTGTTGTTGTTGTTTTTTTTTGCGTTACTTTTTTCATGTTTGACCTTATTTTGTTTAATTAATTTCTTAGAAATGTCATGGGCTTGATTTGTGTTACTCACCTACGGCACACACAGTACACAAATGAGACGACGGCAATCAGAAGAATCAGGAAGGTAACATTGAGAGGGATGATGATGGTGTATACAACATCAAATTGACGGCTGTCTGTGGATGAACAGACTTTTTATTTCAACACACCGTGGCTCTCTACGCACAGTGACACGGCATAATCTCTAATCACAGTGACCTGACATAATCTCTAATCACAGTGACACGACATAATCTCTAATCACAGTGACCCGACATAATCTCTAAACACAGTGACACGACATAATCTCTAATCACAGTGGCACGGCCTACTCTCTGCTCACAGCACATAATACTATACCGAAGTAGTGGTGAGCAGATACGAAGAAGCGTTAGTTAAAATGGTTAAATCAACTGTGCACGTATTCAAGGTTTTTTTGCAATGTTTAAATGTTTCCAGGCAAAATGCAAAATTCTGAAATATTTTGACTAATGGCCAAATCTTATTGTGTCAAGCTAAACCAAAGGTAACAGACGTGTTTGATCATAACATCTTGTCAGGATAAATCTGTATTCTAGATCTTCAGCTTGGGCCGTGGGATCAACGTGAGTATAAACTGAAGACTATCTACTAAATTAATTTTATAATTCTTCTTCCATTTACTAAGGCAATGGTTCTCAGCCTTTTCGTTGCCACAGATCCTTGATACAATTTTTAGAGTTTTCATGTCCAACAATCAGAATTATCTATATAAATAAAAAAAAAGTAGTTTATTGATTTAAATAACTTGTTATATTCTATAAATAATAACTCTAATAAATTTAATATCGTGCGACTCCCGAGGTATCACGTGGTTAAGAGCCACTGTAATTAAAATATCGTCTAAGCTATGTCATAGAGGTGAGCCACTGGCAATTAGTATATAATATAACATTATAAAAATACTTTTTAAAAAAACATTAAAAAATGTATTAAACGGTACAAAATAAATATCCCCATATCTTTAGAGGTTTTATAGTCAATTGAGATAACGCGTTTCCAATTCTGTTAAATTTTGTAATTCTTAATCAAAATGTTCAAGTTTGATCTCAGATAGAGATCAAGAAGTGGATCAAATAAGCGGGTGCAATTCAGAGGCGTAGCGTGGTGGGGGCAGGGGGTACAGATGTCCCCGGTCGCCAGCTAGTTAGAGGCGCCAAAATGTGCTTTGTTATTATTTTATTGATGAAAATAATGGGTATGAGAGTTGAAAAAAAGAAAAAGGGGCGCTAAAATGGATCTTGTCCCCGGGCGCGAATCTTGTCCCCGGGCGCCAAACACCCTCGCTACGCCACTGGTCCAATATATGACCACACACATGCAAAGCGGCCTAGGAAAAGCGTACACAAGTAAGCAAAACATTACAAATGTAACACCTTGCCGAAAAGTGTTACTTTTACAATATTTAATTGATAATTATTTTTTAACGGTCTCATGAAAAACTCTAGCCAAAATCCCCATAGACTAATGATTGGTTAATAACACAAACGAATAAATTTAATCTTTCTAAATACTTGTCAGATTACCTTTTATAAGTCCTTACAAATGTTTGAATTAATCAGGTCCTCAACATCGCCAACTAGAGAAGAGCTCCGCTAGATTTATGTCATGATTTCTGACATTTGACATGCATGATTACAAGGATGAGTCATGCTTTATGCTATAATATGTGAAGAAGTATAAAGTTGTGTACAGAAAAATATTTTATCGAAAAAAGTTAGCTAATTGTTGATAATATTGTAAATTATATATGTATACTTTGTTAAAAAGCAAAGAAATGTATTTTCTTTTACCTGTTTAATAGAAAAAGAATTCTATTTTGAAAAATGTAAATTCTTTTTTATGTGGCATTTAATCAACTCATTATGAAAGTACACCATTTAAATAATTTAATTTTTAAAAAAAGGAGATTCAACTATTGACTGAAATGGTGACACATGCAGCACATTGTGCTAGTCAGATGTTCCTGTCCTCATAAAATGCACCCAACCATTCAGTGATGTAGTTTTACTAAATGTTGATTTGAGGCTATATTTTGGTAGCTTTAACGGGTCGATCTTAATTTAAAGTCCAATACGCGTTGAAGTGTTGAGATTTCTTTACTATTTCAGCAGACTTATTTCAGATTAATACATTCCACTTGTTGGCAACAGTGTACTCATTATTACTTTACAAAAAAATCTAGTATTTAAAATAGGATTGCGCAGTTTTTAGCGAAGAATCACGATACTCACTGATTTTTAAAATTGTATATTTTTAATTATAATTTTTCTTTCTCGGAAGTAATAGAGCATAACTTTCTCAAAGATCGTGTTGCTTTTTTTAAAATTAGTTTAAATGTGTTTTTGTATAACTGATATAAACAGATGACAAAAAAATGCGTGTTAATAGGCAAAGCCTGTCAAATGTAAGCTTAAGTGTAAATGCTTTTGTGTTCTCAGCTTCGTGTCAGAAAGATTTTTGTAGAGCAGTGGTTCTCAACCTCCCTAATGCCGAGACCTTTTGATATAATAATTGATGGACTGCATTCAAGTTGTGTAAATAAAATATAAGAACATGGTACGCCAAACTTGAATTCATAGACAAAATATTTTGACGTTTTGGCTTAGAGCCTTCACCAAAAAACATCAGACCGTTTAATACGTTGCCTCATGTTGTGGTGACCTCCCCCCCCCCATCATAAAATTATGTTCATTGCAACTTGATAGAAAAATGCTTTCCGTAGTTGTGTAAATAAAATATAAGAACATTGTACGCCAAACTTGAATTCATAGACAAAATATTTTGACGTTTTGGCTTAAAGCCTTCACCAAAAAACATCAGACCGTTTAATACGTTGCCTCATGTTGTGGTGACCTCCCCCCCCCCCCATCATAAAATTATGTTCGTTGCAACTTGATAGAAAAATGCTTTCCGATGATCTTAGGCGACCCCTGTGTAAGGGTCGTTTGACCCCCTAAGGCAGTGGTTCTCAACCTTCCTAGTATCACGACCTCTTGTTACAGTTCCTCAAGTTGTGGCGACCCCAAACACAAAATTATTTTCGTTGCTACTTCATAACTGTAGAGAATATGTGTTTTCCGATGGTCTTCCGCGACCCCTGTGAAACAGTCATTCGACCCCAAAGGTGTCGCGACCCACAGGTTGAGAACCGATGCCCTAAAGTTTCGTGACCCACATGTTGAGAATCGCTGTAGAGCTCCTAAGCAAGTGTGTTACAAACAGGCGCGGTCATGTTTATAAATCTACAGTGGTCTCAATGAAGTCGCCGTCGTTATTAAAGATTATTTTATTATATGATGACACTGATTTAAAACATTATTTGCTTGAAAATAACGCCAACAACGTGAAAGCTAGTGCTGTCTTGCCGGCAAAGTGCGCATGTTTGAATGAAAGACACAAATTAAAATAATTGTGAAATTTAGTTAATTTTCAAGCGTTCATATAGCAGTGTGTTTTTAGAAATAACCTAGAGTTATACTGAATAAAAAATAAAGTGCAGCATTTTCTTTCTTGTTAATATGAAAAAAAGGGTTTAAAATAGGTACCGGTTTTACCAATATTTTCATTTGTATTTGATCCATTTCCATTAGTAACAGATATGTTGGTTGTAGTAGAATGTGTCGTGTCTGTAAGAACTGTTGGGCTGTAGGCTATTTATAATGGAAAAATGAGAAATGTTAATTGAATCATTAGAACACAAAATAATAATAGAAAGCAACAAGTATTGACTGTATTAAATTCGAAAGCAGTTATTGGATGTGAGCATATTTTACGATTTAAAAAAAATAGATAAATGAGTGAAAAAATGTGTTTTTCAAAATATATAATTTAAAAAAAAGTATTTAAAGTGTTTAGTTTTTATTGTATTTAATTCATCACCTCTAGTAACCAATGTTTTGGTTGTATGTGAAAGGGTCGTGTCTATAAGAACTGTGGAAATGGTATACATTATAGAGAATCAATATGCACTACTATCATGAGACAGGTAGTAAATTAAGTCAGTGAAAACCTGCTCAATACGTTGTAGAGGAAAATCCTCCGGAAATTATATGGCCCAGTGATAGACAATGTCTGGAGAATACGCACAAATCAAGAGCTGTACCAATTTTACAAAGACGCAGACATAGTCGCAACAATTTTTTTTAAAAAGGGCAGACTTGCACCGGGCAAGACATTTTGAAAGGATGTCGGATTGAGTTCAGCAAAAGTGATAAACAGACAGAGGCCTAGGGACAGATGACTCACTGGTCGCCCGAGGCTGAGATTGATCGACTGGGTAGAGAAGGGTTGGGGGTTCACGCATGAAGGCGGAAAGCCATGGATCTCTCCGAATAAAAGGATGTGGTTGAGCAGGCCAGGGCCATAAAATGGGGCTTAGCGCCACTGACGATGATATAGAAAATCAGGAAATTTAAACTGCCAATTGTAGAGATTTCTTTGACCATTACATTATTTCACGTCACTACATCATTACAGCTCTTTCTGTTTCTTTTTGAAATGAAATTATACCAACATTTTTTTCTGTAAAAAAATATATTTATAAATAAAATTCAAACGAGGCACTGAATAGATTTGTAAGTTTGAAAATTTAATAAAAGTTTCAAGGAAAAAGACAAGTTTGAATATAGATTTTAAAGACAGATTTTCTTACATGAATTCAGCATGTTGCTTGCGACATCACTACTACTTTTTGATCCGCTACAGTTGAATTTGAAGTCTGAGCCAGCTGTATGAACAAAATGCAATCTTAGAAGCATTTTTACTAAAGACATGGATAATATTTATTTTTATTATATTTCTAAGACAAAACACTCAATTATTTATCGCCGACTAACTTTAAACTTTCGAAAAAAGTCTTAAATCTATTCTAAGTTTCGCGAAATTAGTCAAGTGTTGAATTTTATTATTTCTAAAATAATAATTTAGTAAAAGAAATATTTCGAAACGTTTAGAATGAATTCTCTAATAAAAGTCATTTTGCAATGTTATAATTCATTTCATAAAAATCTATCGAAAGATGTTATAAAACACCACGTGATATAAGAGAATACATTTTTTAAATAATAAAGCCATAAATTACCTTTCATCTCTATCCAGACAAATCCTGTTGACATATGAATGTCAATATCTACTTTTATAGCCTTGCATTCGACTATTTTAAATGTAACAGATGAATTCCTGTGATGGGAAACGTATTTTCATAAAGCTAAATAGGAGGTCGTTTTTGGTATATCTGTAACAATGTTACTAGCGCATTAAGATATTGAGATTGTTGTTTAAATGACACAAAATTGATAAATCACGTTTTTGGATTTGGTATCTAAAAGTAAAACGTACATACACGTAATTTTATGTCTGTAACCTCATTGGTTTTAAGGTTAAGGTATCCTCATAAAAATCCCTTGTGAACAACTTACAAGTGGAAGCTTTTCTATTTTGGAGGACCTTCGGCGTAACAGTGACGTAACTACCATGTGTTTAATTCCACATTAAAACAGTTTTCGGTGATCGATTATCAGTCAGTCAATCTGTCAGGACATTTTACGCGTCAGTTTATCTATCAGGACATTTCCTTATGTACAAAAAATCAATGTAAATAATTCTATATTTATACACGGGTCTGTCTGTGAGATTATCTGAGGATATCTTGGACATTCTCTTGACATCCACCACTTCTATCCTCTACTGAATTAATATAGTCTCATCATATCCCTTCCAAACACGCCGTTATTCTCATTACCCCTTCCTTTAACTCCACCCTACATCACCCTTCACCACACTACCCTTCCACCCCTAAGCTCTACTTGTTTTACCCTTTATTGTCATCTACAAGATTTCACCGTACCCCACCCTCTCGTACAGTAACATCTACTATTTTCACCTTATCGCTATTCACTTACTCTATGTAAGATTTTTTTTTTCTTTGCTTCATTTAAAACTATTGTTTTACATAACGAAATTTCAGTACAAAAGACTATATATATTATTTTGTACTGTAACCTCATTGGTTTTAAGACCTGCGTACTGAGCACACTTCTTTATGGACGCGAGTCGTGAACCACATACTCTAAACACGAAAGAAGGCTCAATGGCTTCCACCTCAGATGCCTGCGCCACATCATTGACATTAAATGGCAAGACAAAGTCTCCAACACGGATGTCCTGTCCCTAACAAACATGTGTAGCGTCCCAGCCATGTTAATCCAAAGACGCATCCGCTGGCTTGGACACGTCAAGCGAATGCAACATGGTCGCATGCCAAAGGACGTGCTATACAGCGAGCTGGCGACTGGGAAAAGGTCAGTTGGACGGCCTCGTCTGAGATACTTAGACATATGCAAAAGAGACATGAAGTCGGACAACATCGACATCTCAAACTGGGAGGAGCTGGCAGAGGATCGATCCTCATGGCGGGGCATCGTGAAAGCAGGATCACTACATGCCGAGGATCAAAACAGGGCGGAAACAGCTGCAAAAAGAGCGAGGAGGAAGACCGGTAAATACTGCTCCACCGCATTCATGTGTGGGAAATGTAATAGAGACTGCCATTCGAGGATTGGTCTCACCAGCCACACCAAGAGCTGCAAGCAATAAAGATAAGCTATCGTCTCCCGCAGACGGAAAGATGCCATCCATACATATATATAATATATATATATATATATATACATATATATACATNTAATGTTATTAATGTCCCTGATTTATATATATATATATATATATATACACAACAAAAGGAAGGGCATGAAATAAAAATACTTTGATTATCCACAATATTATTTCTATACCTGCAAATTACTAAAAACTGTCAGACATTTCTTTTGATTAGTTTAGATTAGTTTTTGTTTTAAAAGTATTTTAGATATTAAGAAACCTTGAATCTTATGGTCAATAAATTACAAAATTTGTCATTTGAAATATTATAACAGTGTGAAGATGGATTATTAAAACCGAATCAAAAAAAAATTCTCAGTAAAAAAAAACAATTTCTTTAAAGATACACACTTAAGTCTTTTTCTAGGATCAACAACAGATGAATATGGAAATTAGCGAAACAAAGTATGGGAAAACCTGGAAAAAGAACACAACAAAACAACGAACGTGTTGGCGGGAAGCCTTTATCAGCGAACAAAAAGCAATAGCTAAAAAATGGGTGAAAGATTAAATAAAGGCAAAAATGGAAAGAAGAGAGAAAAAGTGTGTCTACTGTAATTGGTCGTAACGAGGAGGGGCGGAGAAATGGCTTAACAGGTAAATCGGGACATGAGATTCATGCCATGTGGTGTGAAGGTTCCATTAGTCTGGATAAGCTTGGTTTCCAAATTCACCCGGTTTGGTCATGATAGCAGTAATAGTTAAATCCTCAGACCCCACAGAATAAGTTGTAATAATGACTGTATTAATTCAAACCAATTATTTTAACCTTAGATACGATATTCTTAAGGTAAAATTACACTATTCTCAACATGCTTAAAATTTAAAAAGTATGAAGAGCTTACCACGTATAATCACATCTCGTCCTGTCTCTTGAAACTAACGTCATGTTTTCATGACATTGATGCAACGTATCTGTATTTAATTTGTTGCATTCCGAGTTGGGTCCAAAGTCCACATGCAGCACTGAAATATTAATATCTGACTGGTCTCCATTTATCTTACAATGGCGATGTGTGTGTTTATTGTCTTGTAAGCGTAACACGAGGTAAGACGCTTGCTTCCTTTTAAGTTGTGTAAATTCTAAGTTTATTCCGATATTGAACACCGTTATATGATCAATATCTGAAATATAAATAAAATATGTATGAACTGGAATATAATCATGGTTTACAATAATAACATAATCATAAGGAAATCAAACAGTGAAATAAACTCTTCGGTATGTCATTACAAATTTTCTACCTTCAGCGTAAATGAAGATTGTATCCATCTGTTTTGCTTTTTAGATATGTTTAAGTAATGACATACATTTTACACAACCTCTTGAATCTTCATCTTTTCATTATTATGAATTAGTACCCGCAGTACACTCTAAAATAATCGTGGTAGAATATAAGTAGTTTTGTTATTGTTAATGTTATTACATTTAAATATACACGGTAGAAGAAAGCATGGAATGGTGAAACAATATTGTAATTTTACAAGAATTTACTTTCTAAAACATAAAACAAACATTTAAATTTACTTTAACAATTTTAGCGAATAAATATTCTGTTAATGATGGTGGTTGCGTAATATTAAATTACGAATAGTTTTTATAAAAATGACATTGAATTGGCTCACGCGAGATGACATGGGGACAGTGATGTGTCGCTAGATTCAACTCATTAAGTACACAAACAATTTTTACACAAACGCTTGTCAAAAATAAAATTTAACTTAGCTTGATCGGGGCGAGAAAAGTTTATTCGGAAAATATATGGACCACAAAAGGATAACTATGGATGGAGAATACGAACCAACCAGGAATTGTATTGTCTATTTTTGGATCCCACAATAGTAGCAGAAATAAAAAAAAAGTGCAAGCTTCGCTGGTCAGGACACTCTTACAGAATGCCAAGTGTCAGAGGAGGGAAGGGGGTGCACCACCGAAACCCCAGAGTAACAGAGTAAACGGTTCAAAAGCAGACCTAGGCTGAGATGGATAAAGTTGAAATGGATCTACATCAGCTGGGAATCCAAACAGGGACAAGAAAAACATTACTTAGGTCTGAAAGGAAGGACGTAGTGAGGCAGGCCAAAGCACTATATGGGCTGAAGCGTCACAGGGATGGATGGTTGGATTGATTGGGGCTTGCTTTGTCCGGAAAATTTATCGTAGAAAATTCACCTTATTAAATGTATGACAAGGACATTCATGACGAGTTATATTTAACAATAAATGTATCGCAGGAAATGAAGACGAAAATATACTATTTATTATGTCCTTTTATTTTTAAGGAATGAGTTAGGCAACTATTTTACTGAAGCAAGTTCGCTGTTAAAGACAGTAAACGTCATATTTGACCGTCTTCCCGGGGTTATTCTCCCCGTGGAATAAATTCCTTCCCTATTTGCCTATCTAAAAAAATGAGAAAACCGAATTTAAATAGTTGTTTCCTACTGTTTTCAAATTAATGTTTCATTACTATCATTACTAGCCTCTTCTGCCGTGATAGATCACACACTTCAAGATAGGATTGGCAATATGGCGGATGAGATTCGCACTATAGGGTGAAACCAAACCTCGCACAGGGCGCCTTGGCCATAGGGCACCTAGTAAATATTTAAATTCCCTTTGTTTATTATAGTGAAATGAGAACCTCGGGTCCGGGGTCGAGAGACGGGGCAGATTACGGACGGCCCAAAAGGTGCTGTGGAAATGGAACAAAGTACCGTAGAAAGATTAAACATTTTAAATTAATGTGCATGTTAAAATGCGTATAGTTAGCCACATGTGAAGCATCGCAACACGTGCTCCATGGCATACGTCGTAATCGGAAAAAGAGCGGAGGCATGCAGGGACAGGGAAAGGGGCGCCGAAAGGGTGCTTCGCACAGGGCGAAAGTTTACCTAAGGACGGCGTTGGTTTCATAACATATTTAAGTTAAATACAAGTGAAATCTGCAGCATGACCATGGCGCCAGAAAAACGTCAAATGCGATTTTTATAAATCAGATAAGTTACACAGCTTAAGTTTGCAACACCCTAAGAGGATTATGGCTTAGCTCGTAAATTTTAATTTGCTATAATACGATGTTGCAAAGATGAACGCTAAAGAAAAGAAAAGAAAAAAACAAAGCGATATAAAGCTGTGATTTTGGGCGACCGTCTTCAGACAAACCTGATTATTAGTCCCCATTTAACAGACTTTCACCGAAACTCAACAAACAATTATTGGTTCTAGCGAATGGGTTTGAAATGATTGAACCACCATATCAATTCATTGACTTTTTTATTTGTTATTGGTGAATACCATCTTATTCTATTTTAAAAAATGTACTTAATTCACTTTAATGAAATATGAGTTCTTTGTAGTCAGTTTGAATGCAATGTATTCTCGGCAATGAATTTTGACTTACTGAACTAGAAGTAATTACAAGTTAATTAGTTAGAATATTGAAATGAAGTTGCTTACTTGATACAGTTGAACAGATTCGTGTAATGGGTGCAGATGTGTAATGTTTTGGAAAAAAATAATACGTGTGTGCACATAACTTACTTGTTGGTTTACACGAGAAAGCTATGTCCATGTATTCAGCGGCAATATTCTGTGGACACGTTGGCCTGGGTACGGTCAGTCCACTGTATGACGATTTGCACTCAGGTCTCCCATTACAATCTATTGTGACCTTCTCTATGACATCTTTATAAGAACTGTTGGTTTTTCTTAAATCGATAAAAGCACGGTAGCAATGTCCCTGAAAATTTAAGGCATTTGTATAATATTATTATTACATTTTCTAAGATATTTTATTTGTTATTACATTTTTTATCTTTCAACTTATGGAAATGACCGAATCCTTTTGAGACAGTGTTAATAAAAAATGACAAGAGAATGTTACATTTTTGGGGTAAAATTTTAACATTTTTACATTCTTATGTATATTATAACAGTCAGTAATAAAAGGGTTCCGATGAGGCAGTGGAAAGCTTTTTTGATATTTTAAACTCGATAAGCGTCAAAGAATAGCATTTTTGTTTTACTAAGTTGAGTCACTAGAAGAGAATAATAGTACACACATTTCCAAAAGGAAACAGCTATCAGTTGTTGTTGTTTTTTTAATATAGATTCTATCTTTACATGTTTTATAAAAATGTAAACTTGTATAACTCAATGTATGTTTAAAACTAAAAAGCATATTGATTTGTTATGTATAAAATAAAAAATTGTTCATGAAAAATGTTGACTTACACAACTAACAAAATGTATTTTTATAATGGAGATATTTTCCGCAACTTCCATGAAATAATTACCCAATTTGCAGAAAATGCCATAAAGGAAAAAAAAAATTGCTGCTCCGAGGTCTACCGCCCCACCAGCCCCACCCTACCTACGCCACTACATGATTTAGCTTTGGGTTACTTTGAACTTTATGTACAGGTGCATCAACTAACGGAAAGGGTATTGCTAAGAAATGGCTAGTATCGATGTTTTTTTGTCAATTTAAGTGACAACTATTTTCACATGTCTTATTTACCTTCTCTTGAGCAATCATTTCCACCGATCTATTGATCATCGTCAATACCACAGTAAATAATATCAAATACCAATATGTCATTGATACACTCCATTCTGTCACAAAGTTTGTGTTCCGTCTTATTCGTAATGTGTTTCAAATGTATTTTGACTCCCATCATGGCTCCATATCATGGCTTCATTTCATGGCTCCCCATCACGACTTCCCAACATATCTCGCCATCATTGCTCCCCATTATGGCTCCACATTATGACTCCACATTAAGACTCTACATTATGACTTCCCATTATGACTCCCCATTATGACTTCCTATCACTATTTCCCATCATATCTCCCCAACATCGTTTCCCATCATGGCTTCCCCTTATAACTCTCTATCACTATTTCCCATCACATCTCCCCATCATGGCTCCCCATCAGTCACTAGAAACCTATTATTATGTTGATAAAACTTTGTAAAGGTCTGACCTTAAAAGTGTTGCTTAATCTTTGTTCTGTTTAGCCTTACTAGCAAAGTTAATTTGATGCTGTTTCTTCGGGATTAACTTACCCCAAAGATGCAACTCACAAGTAAGAAAAAATTATAAAAGATTCTTTCAGAAATCGGGTCTGCTTCTTATTTCAGTAGTGCTTTAAAAAATAGTCCAAATCAAAATTTGACTATTTTATAAATCAGTTCGTCGGTTTGTTACGGTGGCTCATCACTTTTTGAACCCATTATATTAACTTCACTTTTGTTCGTTCGTGAGAATAAATATTAGGATCGTGTTAAAAATCATAGTTAACTTGGTCTGTTATATTAGGATTTGGCTTTTACTATACCTCTCTTGCACATAAGATAACTATAACAAATAAACATAATCCTCCACCCCCTTTTTCACTTTGGTTATCTATGTTGTCGAACAGCGAGACAAATTTGTTTTGATACAGCCAAACAATTATTTCCATAGTTTATTTGACAACCGCTATGATTAAAATTGATTCTAATTATAAAGACATTATATTGCGTATTTTATAATAAAATAATAAGGATACCTAGCAGCTCTTTTAAAATCACAAGACAGTGCGACGTGTTTGTAAAGACTAAGTAGAAAGGGAATAATACAAGGGGTTTCTTTACACCACATTGTCATTGTTACGGTTCGCTGTCTTTGATAAAAAATGGAAAGAGAATATTTGTTTCAAGCAGCGGAACTCAAGTTCTATTTCAGATTATTTAATTTTAGGAGGTCAAGACGAAAAAAAATTCAACATGTAAGTATTTTTTGTGTGTTAATTACCTTAAAATTAACCGGAAAGCTGATGATTTCTACATGTGTACTTTGTTCGTATCCTTCTTGGAGGCATGAATTATTTTTATGATAACTATATTGCATCTCACCACTTTGGCTAAATGAAAATCTAACCCAGTTTTCGCCATTTGCAGAATTCAACACTGAAACAGATAACAAAATGACAAGTTATCAATAACAAATCATTGAAACACTTATATGACTTTCATTGCCCATTTAATGATATTTGAAAAAATAAAATTATAAATTATATGCCTAATTTCTATATTTGTCTAATTTTAATTGACTTCGAATGATCAAAGATTTTGACAAAAAAGAATGGTAATGCGTTCTTGACCCAAATCCTGGTCTGGTCGTTTCTTCAAGAGTAAATGACCTGGGTTAAATGGATTAGGTACATTTAAGTTGTATTAAATCTTCTAAAAGCCACAATTAAAATCCGTTTATAATTTCTGCATTTCAGTCGACCGCTTGCCCAAGATAACATTAAAATGCGAGCTCGAGCGTGGAAGATCGGTTTTCTTGGGGGCAGAAGATATGCTTTAAACAAACTTAAAAGAAACATTGAACGCGTTCAATATAAACAATAAAATTACAATATTACAATAATATTACACATGTCACACTAACACCATATGGTATGAACGTCATGTCTCTTTTCACAGATTGAACTTAGCTCCGCCCCTCCTCGTCACGACCTATCGCAGTGGACTTTCTTCTCCTCTTTTCTTTCCTTCTTCCCTATTTAACCTCTCACCCACTTACTTTCTGTCACAATTCATTTGCTGCCCTCTTGAATAATACTTCAAAGCTAAGTGATATTTCTTATTTTTTAATTTTATTCTTTTTTTTTTCTGTTTTGTTCGCTGACAAAGGCTTCCTGGCGACACGTTCATTGTTTTGTTGCGTTCCTTTTTCAGGTTTAACCTTCATTTGTTTTACTAATTTCAATATACACCCGGACACACAGGAGGATTTGGCAAATGATCCATTATCTAGGCATTCCTCTTTACCCATAAAACATGCAGCCATCAGAACAGCGGCTTCAGAGCCAAAATGCCATGCCAAAAAAAACCCGGCTTAATTCTGCACTGGGAAAGGACCATTCGATCACACTCACCTACTGTATAAGAATAGTTTGTGTCAGAATCGATTTCATCGGCCATCTGGCATCCATAGGCAGCATCAGAGCCACGCAAGGATCCGAGGATCAATTTCGACGGGCGAACTAACATAACATCACTTGTAGTTTGACATACATGTGTTAAATATATTGTGCTAATATTGAATTAATTCCACTACATCGAATATCACCGTTAAATTATAATCTATATATCTTATTGCAATATTTATTAACAATAATATATATATATACATATATATATATATATATATATATATATATATATATATATATATATATATATATATATATTATACACACCTTTTTATATAAAAGAAAATAAAAATAAAAATAATATATATATATATATATATATATATATATATATATATATATATATATATATATATATATATATATATATATATCTTACACGCCTATTTATTTAAAAGGTAATAAACATAAAAGAAGAGGTAAATCAAAGTTATGAATTTAACATTGTAGTGTACATCAATGGTTCTCAAAACTGCTTTCCACCCCAATCCTTTAGGAACCATAAATATTTCATAGCGCCCCCTAGTGTTACCCCCAAAAATATTATTTCTATACAGTATTTGGCATAACACTGTAAGGAAGATATCAACACGATAAAATGTAATGGTGTTATATGCAATGGTGTTAATGTCATGGTGTTATATTTAATTGCGTTATGTTGAATGGGACCCACACCAAAAGCAAGACGTGGACAAGATGGAGTGAATCCAACGTAACGCGGTGCGCTTCATCGCACGTGACCACAAATCCACCACCTCTGGCTTCGTCACTGACCTCTTAAAAAGAGTTGACATCCCCTCCCTTACAGACAGACGAGAGAGGCTCCACCTGCTATTTTTATATAAAGTGGTCATAAGGCTGGTGCCGGCCAATTAATACATCATCTATGTACATACAACTGTGTAGTCTTTCACGCGCTTGTTTTCTTTTCATTAGTTCTATCCGTTAAGACTATCAAAACATCTACCTCTGTCTGATCCTTCGTACTTCTCAGACTATCCAAACACCTACAGCAGTCTCACCCGTTCTGTTTCTACACATGATCATCATTCTTCGGCTTTTTAACTCCATACCCTCTAACATCACACCTATAATGAGATGTCTAAAAATGTACACGTATAGCGCATGGGGGAAAAAGTCATTGTTTTATTCCCTTTATTTACACCCGTTAGCCCCTCAGAGTACGACACCCGGGTTACGCTTATTTTTTTACCCACCATTTTACCCTTTTGATTGTTGTGTTTTTTAGTATATCTCCCTGTATGCATAAGATAATGTTGAAAATGTAAATTACAGCAACGATTGGTGTAACAAAAGGATAGATTTAAAAGTCGTTCATAATGTTTAAGGCGACACTCTTATGGTGTATAATATATATTCAAATAGCTTCTCTATTAGTGTGAGATGAATTCATGGAAGCCACACCACTGCACACAAAAGTTTTCCATTTTTTACATGTTAATAATTTCATTTGATTTGCGAACTATTCTGGTGATTAAAATTGGAGTTAATTTTCTGTTATTAAATTTAAAGCTTGAAATGTGGGTTTTTTTTTTTTTTTTTTTTTTTTTTTTTTTTTTTTTTTTTTTTTTATTTTTTTTTTTTTT
>CAXITT010000502.1:419939-430187 GCA_964033795.1 Lymnaea stagnalis | reverse complement strand
TTTTTTTTTTTTTTTTTTAAAATATTATATCAACAATACATTGGTTGATATATTTTTTTTTTTTTTTTAACGTAAAAGAAGCTTGATTTTTTTTTTTATTGAGATGTGCTAAAAGGTCAAAGGTCACCTTCGCCAATTATATGACCCCAAAAACCTCCGTCCCAGAAAGTAGATTAAATGTGTCATCAGCGTTTTACTTGATTAAATAAAACTATCAAATATCAATTGAAAAAAAACTTCAAATAATACAATTCACTGTCAAAAGTGGTTTTTAAAAAAATTCATTTAACAATCAGACAATTTTTGCCCTTACAAAAGAAAGGAAAAGAGCTAAACAAAGAATGAGAAAACTTAAAGAAAAAGATAAAAATAACGCAACACAACAAATGAACGCTTCACCAAGGAGCGATAACCCAGGCCGCATCTTTATCTTTTTTATTTACTGCATATCCACATTTTCAAAACTGTTCCCCATCCAGATTACAAATGTGTTTATCCGTGTATCTCCTCGTAGATAATGGCGTGGTCTGGTTGGTGGAAGAGACCCGTTGTTTCCTGGTTGTCATAGTCGCAATGTAGCACATCTAAGTAGTCATTTACCTTACTGGCGTGTAGGTCTTCTGCTTGGTGGTGGAATACAACAACAACAAAAAAGTAAATAAACTAGCATTTACCCATCAAAAATGTCGGGGGAAACAAAAAATATATTAGTAATAGAGCAAATTAGAATAAAGTAGCAGGTTAAGTATTATTGGTATGTCAACAGAATTAACGTGAATATAACCACTGAAATAGCTATTTTCTTGACGAAAAAAATATTCCATATGCTTAACATGCATTTTTTTTAAATGATTTTTTAGATAAATATGACTTTCAGAAGTGACGACTGTCTTTATAGATTTCAGTTTGTCAACTCTCATAACTTTCTACCGAGTAAAAATTATGTATTAGCAACGTCATTTTCTGAAACTTCAACGCTTCTTTTTCAAATATTTATGTACACCATCGCTGAGCACCGTTCCAACTCGCAAACAGAAGTGTATGAAAGCGTCAGCAAAGACAGCATATGCGCGAAAACGAAGCCCGTGCAAGAAAAAGAACATACGCTTAAGGCAAGTGTTTGAAAAATGTAATCAGAAGTCAAGAATCTCCCGCGAGATGTGCAGCCGAAGCTGCGACTCCGGGATCGGCCTGGTAAACCATTTCATGAAGCGTCAGTAGCTACCCCATCGCCTCGCGAAGACGCAATGACTCCCTCTGTGCCCAAAAGGCATCTCTCTTGGCGTCAGTTCCAGACCTGAGATGCTCATCATAGGACTCGATATTTTTTCGCTTTAAAAAGTTCACGCAAAGCTCTGCGCGCATCTCAACCAGTTCGAAATAATGGTACTAACCAAAGCGTGTGATGGGCTTATTGTACGGACTTAGGTCTTCTTGCTTAGTCAAAGCTGGGATGTCGTAATCCTGGATGCATCTCTTTTTACGCCTGGGAATTGATTTTACAATAAATTCAATTGTAAAATAATAATAATACAAATAATAATAATTTTTTCTTAAAATAAGGAAATAATCACAATTTTTGTTTTTGTTTTTAAGTTTAAAAAAAGATTTATACTTTTCCCATATGAAATATCAGTCTGAACCTAATTTTTGAAATAATAAATCAAGCAATTTGAATACTTGTTGCAATTTACATATTTAAATATGTATTTCTTTTAGTTAGGACCTTGCACCAGACAACCTCAGATGACATTCTACTTGATACTTTGAGAGCGTTAAGCAGATGTTATGTCATAGATTTAAATCCACCACACTTGATGAGTAGGATGCTGCTCTTAGAATGACCCGTCGCCCCCCCCCCCCCCCAAACAAAAAAAAAAAAAAAAAAAAAAAAATGATGAATTCCTGGTCGGATACCCCACAACTTCTCTCGCCCACTCAGTTCCGGTATTCGGCCATAACAAAGGACGAGTGTTGCAGATCTCAAAATAATTCAATCTTGTACGAGCAGTTTTAGAGCTGAACTTAAATTTTGTGCAAATCGTGACATACAAATTAACTGCATCCTGGTTTAAATTTAGCAACACTTAAGTTTTTTTTTTTAAATGTGTTTTGTGTGTGTGTGTGGTGTTTTTTTGTGCGCTACTTATCCCAGGTTTACAACAATCACAATAATTGTGAAGATAGCAATGTTTTTGTGATACTCACCGCCGGAACACAGCGATGACAATAATTGTCAAGATAGCCACCAGAGCGGCCAGCAGCCCAACGGACAGGGTTATCAAGAGCTTCATGAGAAGGTCCTCTGTGCCGCCTCCTGTCGGTGAATCCTGTCCTGTGTACGACTCTAACAACACACACGTGACTCATTCATTAGTTTATTTTAATTATAAGCCGTTAAGAGTTCAATGACATTTATTTTTTTTATAAGAGTAGCCCATACAATTCTCTCAACCCAAATGTACATAAAAACATTTTTTTTTTAAAGTAAGACAAAAATTAGAATTCAAAAAAAATATTTTTTTAAATTATTTGCTAGAAAGCAATTAGACTTTTACATGCGCAATTTAAGTAAGAAGTAGGCCTACATTAGACTTTTTTTTTTAAAGTAGGAAATCTATTAGACTTTTAAAATGTTATAAGTGAGAAATTCATTCAACTTTTTAAATAATANAATTAATACACCAATTAAATTAATCAATCAATTTTACTTTTAAATATATAATTATTTTTTACGTAAAAAAAGCAATTAAGACTGTGGCATAAGTGTTGCAAATTTTTTCTTTTTTTTAAATTATTTTTTTAAAAGTTAATTCTAGTTAGCGGACTTTTCTCTGCAACCCACGCGTTGTGAAAAGGGTTTAACGACTTTTTGAAGATAGCGAGGGATGAATATTAATGAACAATTTATTGAATTTAGCTCATGGAGTTACGCAATTTTTTGTATTTAAATACTAACTAACGGAAACTTAATAAATATATCCCCATTTTCATTAACAGGAAAATTTAGACCAAACAAAAAAAAAATTAATAAAGAACGAAATTTTGGATGTTTAGATCCTTGTTTTAGTTACTTTGTAAAGTCGTTGAGTTGTGAGTCATAAAAGGAAAACTTTGGTTGGTTGACAATGTATTAAAAATACGTGTACGAGTTGTCTCCTTCGTTTTTCAATACGCTAACGTTTCTGATTGGATGGCGTGACGTTGTTTTGGGCTAGGTGTCAATCAATACTTCTTCTTTTTATGACTTTTTGCAAGAGCACTCTTAGCGGTATTTAAAAATCTATTCCCCCCCCCCCACCCTTAAAAATAAAACTGAACCCCAAAACCAGATGTTTTATTTTGAAAAGCGCGAACATTTGAAATAACAGAAGGTTTTGGGAAGAACTGGAAAATTACAACGCTAAATTGTTTTGTTGGTTGTTGGGGTTTTTTTCATCTAAAAAAAATAATTACTGATCACTTTGAAAAATTAAGACATTTTTTAAAAAAAAAATTATGAAGAATCTATATTTTTTAAAATTGTCTACCTGTTTTTTCAGCATTTTTATTCGTAGTTGGTCCAGGATCAGCTGTTGTGGTTGATGCTGTTGAAGTTGAAAGCGTTGTGTCTGTTGGAACAAACAAAAAAATTATAGCACGTTGTTGGTTGACCACTGCAGCAAAGTCAGAAATATTAATTTTTCGGCACATTACATCATTTAAAAAAGTCATGGAAATTTGTCTAAAATCATATAAAATCAGAATAAACTACAACTTTCTCCTTTTTTGGGGGGGGGGGGAGTTTAAGATTTGTTACTGTAAACCTCTAACTAGTTGGGTACAAAAATTATTAGTTTGAAATAATTTTTTTTTAAATTTCGTAAGTAAAAATTGTTTCAATACTGTAGATCTTACTGGCTGTGGAGCTCGTGGTGTCAGCGGTACGTATAGATCCGTAGCACTGTACTTTGTAGACAATGTCAGCTAAACAGATATCACACAATTTGAAAAAAAAAATAATAAGTCTTTCCTTAGTTATATCTTTATTTAACTTTATGAGAACGTTGTCTGTCAACTTAAATTTAATCAGTATCAATCGAAGTATTAATATTTGAATCATAATACGCAAATAACACATTTCAAGACACCATTGAAAGTAAAATTTCACTGGAATCTTCAAATATTTTTTTTTAATATATAAAAATTACTAAATGACTTCCAAAAAAAAAAATTATATATAAAATTAGATTGAAAGCAAAGTTATGTGAATTGCATCAAATTTTCAACGAAAGCGTTTAACAGAAGAATTTCTAACAACGTATATTGATGAAATTAAGTACTATTTTTCGGTGTAGTTGAAAATTATAAAACTAACTCACCTGCAAGCTCTAACCAGACAAATCCCGTTGACATGTGGAGGTCAATGTCTATAGTGTCCCCGATGGTTTGAACTATTCTGAATGTTTTTGATGGGAGCCTTTGTCAAGAGACGTAAATGAATGGCGTTAAAATAAAGTTTATTTTAAATCAAATCATTATTTACATGTTAATTATGACATTCAATTTAACCGAGTAACTTATTACCCAACTCCTGTAACTGTTACAGACAGATTACCTAACTCCCTTAACTGTTACAGACAGATTACCTAACTCCCTTAACTGTTACAGGCAGATTACCTAACTCCCTTAACTGTTACAGGCAAATTACCTAACTCCCTTAACTGTTACAGACAGATTACCTAACTCCCTTAACTGTTACAGACAGATTACCTAACTCCCTTAACTGTTACAGACAGATTACCTAACTCCCTTAACTGTTACAGACAGATTACCTAACTCCCTTAACTGTTACAGGCAGATTACCTAACTCCCTTAACTGTTACAGGCAGATTACCTAACTCCCTTAACTGTTACAGACAGATTACCTAACTCCCTTAACTGTTACAGACAGATTACCTAACTCCCTTAACTGTTACAGGCAGATTACCTAACTCCCTTAACTGTTACAGGCAGATTACCTAACTCCCTTAACTGTTACAGACAGATTACCTAACTCCCTTAACTGTTACACACAGATTACCTAACTCCCTTAACTGTTACACACAGATTACCTAACTCCCGTAATTAGAACAGACCGACGCTGGCAATTAATTACCGAAAAGAGTATTTGTATGAAAATATATGTGGTGATTTAGGAAAACGAAACCTTATCATTGGCAGAATTAAGAAGGTGTTGGGGGGGGGTGGGGGAAGAGTACAATTGTAGGTCATAACACAAATATCTTCTCTTATCTTAATTTCATTTGATATTAGATATTACTTAACGTAAATATCCCATAATTTTGTTAAATATTTTGTCAAACTTACGAAACGATGGCTTGCCACTTTGCCACTTAAAAATGAGGATTCAAAATGTAAAAAAAAAATGAAATGTTCCTACTACTATAACTTATTAAAAATATACTCAATTTGGAGCAAGTTTATAAAACGAAAACAAATTGACAAGGTTCAATAAAGCTTTCCAGACTTCCTAACTCTAATTATATCTGCTTTCACAAAAGAGTAAATCAAAAATATACCATGTGTAATTAAGATGCCCTCGGCCGCTTGAAGCTAAAGTCACCACTCGAGTGCCATTGGCTTGATCGCTGTCCAAGTCAGGTCCAAAGTCCAGGTGCAGCATCTTCACGCTAACGCCGCGTCCTTGAACTTTACACTGCCGGTGTCTGCCGCCTGCTTCTTGCAGTTCTAAAACAAGGTAAGTCTTCTCCGAGGGGTACTTTTGTATGTCCAAATCCAATGCCATGTTGAGAACCGTGCTGTTATCAATGGCTGAAATAAAAGAATATTTTAAAATTTGATTCACATAATATATTTTTATTTTATATTTGTTCTGAGAAATTATCTGCATTTGATTTTCACTCGTTGCAATATTTATTGAGGGTAAGATTGTAGGAAAATTAGAAGCAGCTAATTATGCCTAAGGGAAAAAATTTTGGAAGGAAATTGCTGAGGCTGATGGAAAGAGCTCAAAAGAACGCAGTATTCCTTGCGGATAGGTCATGATTTCGCAATCTCCTTATTATTTTTTTTTTGTTTCTAAAAATAGAAATGGTACATTCTTCATTATTCGGTATAACCTACTCTTTGGTTTACACACGAAATCTATGTGCAAGTAAGAGTAGGGACGAGCAGGTCGGCACATCGGCTCAGGTAGTTCAATTCTGCTGTGTGGAAAGGTGCATCTAGGTCGGCCATTGCATCCCTTTGTGACCTTCTCTATAAGACCTTTGTACGGGCTGTTGCTGTTTTTCAGGTCAATTTCTTTGTACGGACAAAACCCCTGAAAATGACAAGCACAGGTATTAACACTATGATGAAGGAATACTTGCCGAAGCTCGGAGTTTGGCTTCACACCGAGGAATCGTGTAAAACAATGGTTCTCAAAATTGTCGGTACCAAATAAGCTTTAAAATGCTAAGATGGGATAACCTAAAAGGTCACTGAAGAAATATATTTATTTATTTAGGCATTTTATATAGCGCTTACCTTAAAGCTCTAAGCACTTTACAATTATTAAAAACGTGTAAACTAAGTAAAAGGAAAATGAAAAACCAGAGACACTAGGATAGTAACTACTATACTATAGAAACAATTAAAATAGCTATAAAAACGAGTACACTTTGGCACGTTTTGCCCTATACTACAGGATCAACCCGAGACAGAAAATGAGGCAGGGCAAGGAGGGTGCATCACAGGTCATAGGCGGACCTAAACAGATAGGTTTTTTATATCATGATTTTCTTCTTTTTTTTTTAATCAAACCTTTTTTTACTAACTAGAGGGTAAAGGTGGTGAGATTGCCAAGAGGGGCGCTGAAACGATTAAGATATTTTTGGGGCGCTTGCAGAATTTTGTTATTATTATTTTGTTATTACTAGATACAGCAATAACATTTTCTTTAAAAGTATTTTCACACAAAGTAAAATTCCATAGAATTAGTTGTTTTTTTTACTGTCACCAGGATGTAACAGAAATGTATCGGTTAAATCAAGTTTTTATTCATCAATTAGACGTAAGCTTACCACAAATTTAAGGTAGGCTACGTGTGTCATTTCACCTTTTCCTTCTTCAAGGCAAGACTTAAAACTTCTTCTTCTAGACAACGCTAAATAGCCATGCCCGTCAATTTTGAATTTAAGGCTTTTGCCACTGATTGGAAATATTGACACTGAAAAACAGGTAACAGAAATACAAGTCATCAAAGCTCAACTTTCATTGATGACATCAAATTATACGAATAGTTGGTTTTTTTCGTGTTTTTTTTTTAAAAATATATTATATATAAACAATTTGAATGCTGTTCTTTTCCGACAATTAAATTCTGACATAAAAAGACAGGGCAAAAATACATGCCAACATTTCATAGGATGTCATTTGTTTGGAGGGTATTTGTGCCCAGTTTACACCATCAAATGTTCGTCCATTTTCTTTTTAAACGCACTACTTTGTCAAACAAAATTGTGCGTTCAACAAGAAATTCGACGAAAATTTGATTGTGTGAACAGAGCAAAAGACGACCACCTCTGGTATGTTTGCTGCTGGTCAACTTCTGAATAAACAGGGCTAATCAATATCCAGTTGTATTTTTCTATGCTGTAAAGTTGTGGTTAAGTTATTGTTAGAGATTTTTTTTTTAATATATCTTGACCTAAGGTGTTTTGTTAAGTTGTTTGTTAGAGATTAATGTTTTCAATTTGTCTTGTTTCCATGTTCTTCATAAAGTTGTGTTTAAAGATTAATGTTATACATTTATCTTGTCTGAAAGTTCTTCATAAAGCTTTTGTTAGAGATTATTGTTTTAACTGTATCATGGCCCCACGTTCCTTATAAAGCGGTTTGATTTAAACGGCTTCAAAATATCACATGTACGGAAAAAAAATTTGTATACAATTATGCATCAAATACAATCAATTTTGAGTACTTTTTGGAGAAGAAATATTTTAAAGGTAAAGTTGTATCTTTTTTGAATGGGCTGCCTCCCTAACTGACGTCATTTGTAAATGAGCATAGATCGTTATTATATATGTTGAAAAGATGTTACACGAGAGCTGTTATTGTGAAGTCTAGCATGGAATCGGTCATTATTTTTATGAAGATATTCTAATATACACATAATAATCATTAAAGTGAAAAATAAAAAAAAAACACAAGGCACCTGAAAATATGTGAATTATGAAACAATAACTTCCAAAGAGTTTGCCGTTTAAGTAGAAGCGATGCATTTCTGTACGTCCCACTTTCTGGTTGGTTCTGTCAGCAGAAAACTTTTAAAAAATAATTTACTTTAATCACAAACATTGAGATTAAGAAATTTTAAGATTCCGTTAAGGGTCTCGCATTGTAAAGTAAAAAAAAAAAAAAGAAAAACCAATGCTAGGGTGATGCGTGAAAAACGCACTCCACACAGAAGCCCAACTCAAGTAAGAGATTCAACCCCTCACATCAACAGAGAACAGTAGGGTGATGTTTTTGTCTCGTGAGTAGGTTTGTAGGCTCGACTTTTATGTAGGTTACACTTCACGCTAAGTGCAGGGATTCTCAATATTTTTTTTTCCTTTGTCATATTTAATGTATCAGTGTCAATTTAATTTTCCCATAACCTGGGTGGGGCGAGTAGGTGAGCCCCACAGATAATTGGACCTTCAACCATTGGGGTTTTTTTTTTGATCCTAAACTGTTTAGGATGCTAGGTAAAAATCTTCAAAGCTAACATGGAATGTGATGATAGAGACTGTCTTGTTTTATGTGTTTAACCTTTTCATCAAACAAAGATTTAGTCTACTTTGCTTTGCAGATAGTTGAAAAAAAGGTAAATTTTCTGATTTATTGTGGGGAAATGTTCTAAGAACTTGTGTAGAAACAAATTCAATATTGGAGGTTGTCTTAGCACCAGAGATGGATCTTGATTCTATAGGGGAGAGCACCCTTATCTTTAGATATGAAACAATGATTTCTAAGGATTAGCTTGGACTCTTGTTTACCTTGACCTTAATCCATGATCCTTCACCTGTTTACCTATTTTCAACATAAAATAATTATGTTGATATAGTATATATGACATTCTTTTACTTAAAATTATAAAGCAAGAAAGTTAATTTTTAAATTTTGCTAAATGATTGTGTTCTAATTATGAAAGTAAATTTGCGATACAAACATAATAACATTTATAAATTATTTATGTGTTAAAGACAGCCCGGTACCAGCACCCGCTTAACCTTTTCAAAACCCTTTTCTAAATCTACTAGAATCTAACGTCTCTATGGGTCTCCGCGAATAAATTTGAGAACCGCTGAAGTAATCGGACTTGGTCACTTGTGCATGCTACCTTTGCACCGTGACCCTCTCTCTGCTGCATTCCCGTGTGATGTATTTGACCCTTAGCACTTATGTGGGCCACCGCATTTTTCACTGGGAACATGATGTGAAATAAACTACGCGTGAAATACATTGTACTGGGTCGCACTGCGCCCTTTTGTTTTTAAAGGCGGAGTAGGCGGAGATCGATAAGCTTTTATTTATAAAAAACAATTCGCCTTCGTTGATAAAAAAATAAATAAAACTCTACAATATCCAACAATGCAGGTTTGATAATATACACGTCTGTTTTGTGTTATTTAATTAATGAATGTTAATTTTTAAGTTCATGATTATGTTTGTTAAATTGTATGTATGTATACAGCATGGTGAGCCCAGCCCTAGTCTCGGTTGTCGTGCTATATAAAACCACCACAAATAATACTAATATCTATCTATATATATATATATATATATATATATATATATTAGATATACGTATATAAATAATACGTTAATAATACTATTATAAACAAGGGCTTAACCGGGTGCAGTTTACACCTGGTCCGTGTAGCTTGAGAAAATAACCCGTGGGTCCTAGTATTCCACAAAAACAACGTATTAGCTTCTCATTTGCTATCAACAATAGGCCTACAGACAGTCCTACAATCATATACATATATATATATATGAGGGGAAAGGGGGGAGGAGAGGTACACTTGACGATCGGTTCTTGTACGTAAGAAGAAAATCTTTAACTCTACCGGTTTCAAAACCGTCCCAGGTCAGAAGTGACTTAAATAGTAGTGCAAAGAAAATGTCAAAATGTTGCGTGGAAATCTGGTCACCTTTGAAACTTTCATCTTTGCTACTTTGTGGCTGGTTTTTTTTTTTGTTTGTTTGTTTTTT